>JBAMJV010005570.1:0-27591 GCA_037951105.1 Echinarachnius parma | reverse complement strand
AACACAGTATAACACAAATTCAATACTAAAGAAATGAATTTGAACTACTAAAATATGTAGCTGCAACGAGAGAATTGGCGAAATTGAATGCAAACAAAATTAATTTGTTTGGGCAATTTACGAAATTGACCCAGAACATGTTATTGTATTTTAATTCTTATTATATCGCTTTTTGTAAATAACATCCATATAATTTATGTAAATAATCACTAAAAATAGCAATAACATGTGCACTGGGTCGATGTCTGTATAATGTTGCACAAACATGCTGTACAGGCTTAAAGATGAAGAAAATATTGTTTAAAATATCAAATATGATATGATTCAATTTAAGTGGGAATCAAAATCGAAACAGAGCTAAATTCTCGACTAACCTTATTGCACAGCGCAGCGGAAATGGTGGGCACTCGGAGGGGAATTATTCTCATTTTCGAAGTAATTATTAAGTTTACGTTTACATTTCATTTTGATTTTTGTTGTGTACTTTCCATATTTCATGGATACAAAACCGAGCAAAATACTCTTTAAAAAAGAAAGAACCGATACTCAAGTATATCTTTCAATAATCAGTTATTGGCATCCCACGCACCCCACGTCGAGAGAAAATCTGAATAGTGCATGCTTGTTAGTGTGTCGTGATTGCTTGATTGATGTCATATAGTTTCTGATAATGATTCGCGCATTTACTATCATGACTAACGTGTGTCTTAAACATAAAACTATACACTTTTGAAATGGCTGCCGAATACAAAATATATGATTCTGGGGGAACAGGTTTATATGTATGGATTAGCCTTATGGATTCAACTTTCTTATGACACACCAAAAAGTCCGAAAATAATTCATGCCTTGGGTGAGCACTGCTCACTTTTGTAAAGGGTGAGAGGGAAGTCCTTTGGAGCTTACAAAATTGAGGGTGATATGATAAATTCATGATCAATTGCGATCAGTTTGGGTTTGCTGAGTGATATTTTTGGTTATTTAAACCAAACTTGTATGCATGAGTGAACAGGAATTGCATTTTTTAATTGTAGCATTGTGTACTTTCCCTGGTAGACTCAGTGGTGTGTTCATGGGAGTACAGGATGGGGTGATGTGTACATGTTGCAATGTTCCATGTTACAAACTGTTATTTTTTACATCTGTGACTTTGAATAAAAACCTTCACCCCACATTTCAGTTATTGTAAGATTAGTTGAAGATCTCATTGATTTACGTAATAACAGATGGGGATTATGTAAATTGATTATTCAAAATACGGTTTGTTGAAAAAGGGAATGTCACAGATGTTGGCCTATCTTTACTGATTTACTTAAGTGATTAATAGCTGAATGTTGATTGTCTAATTCACGGTATTTGATTGATTTGGACTGATTGATTGTGACTGATTTTCAGGTGTGCAAATGGGTAATAGCAACCAGTCCAAAATTGGGAAATTGGTAGTAGAATTCGGGATAAGGGAAGGTGGTCTGGATATTTTGTGAGTGGAGACTCAACGAATATGAATTGGACAAGATATGCAAAAGAAACACACAGGAAGACAAGAGACGAGAGAAGAAGAGGGGGGGGGGGGGCATACATGTCCTCTTGACCTTTATCCCATATACCAAAACATAGTCTTACCCTACTCATGTCACCTCCCCTGCTACCATATATCATCACCACGATCCATGAACACACCACACTGTAGTCTACCAGGGAAAGTTACAATGCTACAATAATAATAATGCAATGTTCTGACACATCATGCATAAATGTAATCCACATATACCACAAATGTCACTCAGCACAACCAAACCTCATCAATATTGATCATACATTGACATATTCAACCACACATTTCGATTGATCTCAAGGACTATTACCTCAAACAATAGTGAGGAAGGTCCATTCTGACAGCCATAACTAATATTCCATCACCTTTATAATATGTGCAGTGCTTACATCCAATACAATGTATGTGTTATACTCTTAGACTATACTTGGATAGTTTATGTCAGTTTGAGTTTATGAGCGTTTCATACACAATTATACCTTTCCCACCAGATGTATTATATAGTTTTTTTTTGTATGTTGGCAGCCATTTTCATAAAGATGTATAGTATTTTTTTGAGACACACGGTTATGAAAAACTCAATTCAACTTATATAGAATCCCGTTGGTATATTCGCTAACGCAAATTACACACTTCATACGTATGAGTATTAATTGTGTATGTTTTAGGGTTGAAGTAATGATGTAATACAGGATTTACTTAAACTCTCGATGGCCACTCTTGTGATAGTTGAGTAATAACATACGCAAACTTAAAGTTGATAGTACTAAGTTATTATGGTTTCTGAGTAGGAGCTTCAAACTAAATAATGTAATTATTGATTAGGTAATGGTAAGTAAGTGCATATTTGTATAGAGACGAGCATAAAACAAACTCATTTGATCAATATCACGGTTCAGAAAGGAGCGAAATATCAATACAAATATCTCGAATTCGGAATAAATGTGGTGACCCATTATTTAATATTTGTACACTAACAATTTAAGTAACAAACAAAAACGAAACGCCTACACTTTTTTCGAAAATATACCAAAAGAGGTAGTTTAAATAGTTTGTATAATAGTTGCTTCATTTGATATCGATTATTTTAACAACAACATCCCATGTGACAATGTTTATTAAATTGTTTGAAAATCTGTATATGCTTTTATAATTAAGAGCGCTATCTTGTTGTTCTACGGCTGCTTTTTAAAAAATGATAACACGAGCTCATTTAAAACATAGCCGTTTGTAAGTTTCTCTACTCTATATACTTATATGCTGAGTAATGATTATAGGGCAATGTTTGGTTACCTCACACATTCACTATTGACTTGTACTATCCTTATAAAGTTATCATGTATTCTTTTCCTTGACAATAAATATATATCCTGGTATACCATTAGCAAATCATAATAAATATACAGCGAATTATCATTTAAAACAAAAGTTTTCATTGATGTAATTCAGCATTAAAATTAATATTCTCGTGGTCTCGTGTGAAAGTGAAGTATTATGAATATTGTTCTTTCTTAATATGGCAAATGGATAGCTGAAATGTTTTGTTTTAGTTGGTGTGGTTTTGTTGCAAAATCCATTTTTTCTGTAATGACTGTAATCAATCAATATGTTTTTAATAACATTATTTGAAAGTTTATGCACTAGACAATATGAGCGTGTGTACGGGCGTTGTGTGAGTGTATTGAACATTGTGTGTGTGTGTGTGTGTGTGTGTGTGGTTTGTGTGTGTGAGAGTTTGTATGTAGCCTATGTGTGAAATAAGTGTGTGTACTGTAAGTGAACTCTTTGTCAATAACAAATATGAGATATATAAATAATTATATCTATGTGGACAAAATATACAAACCAAAACAGTTAATTTTGCTACCTACGGTATATGCGTCGTATATGTTGCGCATGTGAACTGTGTTGTGTGTTTGGTGTGAAAGAGAACGTGGAAAATGTGTGTACCTCTATCTCACCCAAAAAGGATACCAATCAACTATACAGACTTACTGAAGCCTATATGAACACACACACATCCACATAATAAAGCGCATACCAAAAATTATAACACACACACACACACACACACACACACACACACGCACACACACACACACACACATACTTCCCCAGGCATACTTGTGGGCACCCGACGACTTGTGGGGTACTTGTGCTACTACAGGCTGAAGGAGTGCTACTACAAACTGTTTTTTTTTTTCACAAAATATTTGCAACGAAAAAACGCAACCTGAGTGCATGGGAGGGTAGGGATGCGTCTAGAAATTTTTTTTTCCCCTCAAGTATCACTTATGGGGCACAGTCACAATAACTCTTTGAAGCTAAATACGCCGATTTAAGGCTATTCCTTAGTGGGGTCCATGATAGACATGGGCATACTTGTGGGCACCCGACTTGTGGGGTACTTTTGCTACTACAAGCTTTAGGAGTGCTACTACAAACTGTTTTTTTTTCCACAAAATCTTTGCAACGAAAAAAGGCAACCTTTCGAGTGTATGGGAGGGTAGGGGTGTGGGTGTGTCTTTTCCTCAAGTATCACTTACGAGGTACAGTCACAAGATTTTGTCACATAACTCTTTGAAGCTAAATACGCCGATTTAAGGCTATTCCTTATTGGGGTCTATGATCTATTCCCCACAAGAAAAAAAATACCCCACAAGTATATAATTGTACCCACACGAGACCCCACAAGAATGCCGGCGTGAGAACACACACACACACACACACACACACACACACACACACACACACTTTTTTTTTTAAGTGATTTTTATTCCTCCAAATTAAAACATTTACAATTGAATATACATAAACAAAATATGTCCAATGTGAACATCTTAAACAGAGAATACAACAAATTACAATTCTAATGAAAGAAGGTATAAATAATTACCTTGCAATCGGCGAGAAACTCTACTAACACACACACACACACACAAACATGACATACGTATACACACGCAAACCTGTACATGCACATAATATGTGCATCTACAGGTTTGCGTGTGTATACGTGTGTATATGTATGTATGTATGCGTACAAATGCATATTATGCATTTATACGCATACAATCATATATACACGCACATACCAGCATGCATACGTATACATACACACGCACTAACCAGCATACATACATATGCATACACGCACACGCACATTCATACACTCGACATACACATTCAAACATTCATCGACGAAGATACGTATATGTACATAGTTACACGCACATAATATACATACACGCGCACACACACAAACACAAACACACGCACATACACATATAACTTACATATTGTACAAGTGTTATGATTTATATCATGTGTTCATTCGATTAATCGCATCAAGTGTATGAACACATTGGCATGATAGACGTTAGTCATTAAGGATGAAACACAACAAATAGGCTGGGTGCGTGTGTGCAACCCCAAAACATAATATGATCATTGTGACTAGTTAACGATTTAAACTATACAATAAAACATAACAAAACTATATCCTAATATATGAAGAAAAAATTGAATCGAACGTTGATCGCAAAATGACGAAATTTATTTCGCTGTAATGCGTTCAGCGACTGTGACAGAGGAATTTGAAGTTGAATTTGAATTGGTGATAACGTGTGCCAAATGACTAATTTGATTAGATATTATTCAAAACTGATCGACCACAGACGAACTTCAAATTAACACTACTGCATAAT
The DNA here is from genome assembly GCA_037951105.1 of Echinarachnius parma. Taxonomy (NCBI): domain Eukaryota; kingdom Metazoa; phylum Echinodermata; class Echinoidea; order Clypeasteroida; family Echinarachniidae; genus Echinarachnius; species Echinarachnius parma. The sequence goes on along the minus strand of JBAMJV010005570.1, from coordinate 22,329 downwards.
ATATACATGCATCTTACATATAGGGCTGCCATTTAACGTAAAAATGTACATTAAAGCGATCCAGTTTACATTGTCAAATTCCAAAAAACTTACTTAGAACTCTAGCGGTTCTCACATACCTCGTTGTATATGTATTGCCAATAGAACCCTGGACCAGGTGCCAAATTGATATTTCGTTATAAAGATAATTGCATGAATGAAGTGTTCGGTTTTGAGACTCATATCTATATAGTGGACACTTTCAACTGTGTACACAGTCAGTGCAATGAGTTAGTGAGTATCGCTTTGCATTTCGCTCATTATCCGGTGGTCAAATGACAGTCATTTACCATGGCATTTTCACACACCACTCAGTGGACACATCTCATCACAGAAATACACATTGTATACACCCTTCGTAATTGTGTGCACGTGTCAGCAAAGATGTCTTAAACGATGAATATTAACACACACGAACATCACGAAAACAATTGAAACAAAAGTTGGATGCACTTAACGAATTTTATTTAATCAAATATATAGACCGTTCACTTCTTACGTAGCAACAACAAAAAAGGTCTTAAGATAACATCGTATATGAAAGCAACATGAATCAAACCCTACGTTTATAGAACGTAATACTTACTTAATTTTAATTAATCATATGGTACGATAATATACCGAATAAGAAAAAGAAGAAGACGCAGAAGAAGAAGAAGAAGAAGAAGAAGAAGAAGAAGACCTTTTTTCTCAAAAGGATATCTTTATTTACAAACTAATTAATCAAAGTCAGAGTTTTACAATCAAAGAATAGTACATAATACAACAATAATGTTTGTTTATACAAGGATAAACATTGTTATTAAGGTAAACAATATAAAGTCAATACATTATGATAACAAACACATAATAGAGATACATAAGAAACAAAGTCAAACATTAAAACATAGTTCCTTATATAATCTACTTATGATAGAATCTTACGCAAAAGCAATATTAAAAGGATAGTACAGTTTGGTCAAACTGAATTTAAGTAACCAATGGTGTCATACAGGCTTGGACGATAGAAACACATATAAACGGTTTATTTACAGGGCTGTTTTCATCTAAAAAGTAGCCGTCCACACAATAGGGCTTCCTCCAGTACTTTTCATATATACATTTTCAACCCTTTTCAAATCAAAAAATTTGAACCTGATCTTTTGTTAAATTTAGTATTCATATAGATCATCAAAAACAATGTATAAAGCCACTTTGGTATATTTTTTAAAAAGTGTCTTACATTACTGAATAAATGTTGGTCCAATCGGAAATATTAAGAGATATTTCAGCTCTTTCTAAACTGTATGCATAACCTTACAAGAACACAATCTTGAAGCGCCCTCTAAACCAAAACTGTACTATCCCTTTAAGTAAAGCCCAGTTATTGAAACAAGTCATATAATCTCACACCGTACTTGATTTGTGTTAATAAATCGAATCGCCCCATATACCGTACCTCAAAGAAAATAACAACAACAAAAAACGATAAAGAAACGCCCTATTTTGGAGATAGTCTATAAAGAAACCTATTATAACATAATAACAACATACGCCTACTGTACTAAAGAAAACCAACCAGAATATGAATGTCATTAGCAGATGGATAATATAACTAGATACGAATAGGTGATCAGTATTAAACCCAGGTACAGTTTATCTTATTTGTGTATAATATATCATTATGTATTATTCCATATACAAAACATAATTCTTGTATTGCTTTGAACCGGCATAAACTATCCAGACATCAAGAATACCGACTGGAATTCACAAAGTTGGTTTCGATCTAAGGAGCACAGTACATTGTTCTCTCAGTTCCAAAAAAGGAAATCTAGTTCATGTTAGAAATACTAAACAATAAATCATGCATGTCATCTGTAGTTATTTAAACAAATTAATACATTCTTTATATATTATGTGTGGGTTTTTTTTTCACGGAATGACAACCATTCTTAAAAGTAAATGGCCACACATCTATATTAGTTTACTATTTCCAACATTCAAGAATGACTCTCGCATTGCGAACAATCGCTACAATGTATCACCATGCAAACCAATGTTTGCAAAATCATGTTTAAGCGCTACATGTGTGAGGATCCTTAGTCATTCGACAGTTTGTTTTTATATTATATTGTTATATAATTTGTTATTTTTGTAGCATTTATATTTTAAATTATTATTTTCCGTTCATAATGCGCTTAGAAAAAACATCAGTATGAAGCGCTATATAAATATTATGTATTAGTATTATTATTATTAGTTGTGAGATATATACTAACTCATAAATCTAGTAGGTTTACGTCCATAGAGAGATGTAGGTTATTATTATTATATTCAGAAATGAAGCATATTGGGTCATGGAGACTGAGATGTTGGATACTGTTGGGACAACAGAAAGTATGGGTACTATTTAGAAATCTTGCACGTTGGGTCAACAGAGAGATGTGGGTACTATTATGCAATATAGCATAATGTGTTTACTTCATGTTGCAGGCTTTATTTAATATATTCGAGAAAGACGCTCGCATTGCGAACACTCGCTACAATGTATAAAAATGCAAACCAATGGCAAAATCATGGTTAGCGCTATATGTGTGAGTAGATTTAGTAATTCGACAGTTGTGATATACTTCTCATAAATCTAGTAGATTTACATCAATAGAGGGATGAAGGTTATTATGAATACATCTAGCTTATTGGGTAAATTGAGTTATTTAGGATACTGTTCAGAAATCTAGTATATTGGCCCTTATTGGGTAAATCGACAGATGTTTGAAACTATCAAGCAATATACTATTCAACAACACAAAGCCCGTCTACGACTACGGTAGCTCCAACAACTCCAGCCACTACCACGTTGGTTACTAACATTCACTTTGACTGTACTATCCCTTTAAAGTATCATGTATTCTTTTCTTGAAATAAATATTTCCTGGTATCCATTAGCAAATCATATATATATACAGCGATTATCTTTAAAACAAAAGTTTTCATTGATGTAATTCAGCATTAAAATTAATATTCTCGTGGCTCGTGTGAAAGTGAAGTATTATGAATATTGTTCTTTTTAATATGCAAATGGATAGCTGAAATGTTTTGTTTTAGTTGGTGTGGTTTTGTTGCAAAATCCATTTTTCTGTATTGACTGTAATCAATCAATATGTTTTAATAACATTATTTGAAAGTTTTGCACTAGACAATATGTGCGTGTGTACGGGTGTGTGAGTGTTTGAACATTGTGTGTGTGTGTGTGTGTGTGTGTGTGTGTGTGTGTGTGTGTGTGTGAGAGTTTGTATGTAGCCTATGTGTGAAATAAGTGTGTGTACTGTAAGTGAACTCTTTGTCAATACAAATATGAGATATATAAATAATTATATCTATGTGGAAAAATATACAAACCAAAACATGAATTTGCTACCTACGGTATATGCGTGTATATGTTGCGCATGTGAACTGTGTGTGTGTTTGTGTGAAAGAGAACGTGGAAAATGTGTGTACCTCTATCTCACCCAAAAAGGATACCAATCAACTATACAGACTTACTGAAGCCTATATGAACACACACACATCCACATAATAAAGCGCATACCAAAAATTATAACACACACACACACACACACACACACACACACGCACACACACACACACACACATACTTCCCCAGGCATACTTGTGGGCACCCGACGACTTGTGGGGTACTTGTGCTACTACAGGCTGAAGGAGTGCTACTACAAACTGTTTTTTTTTTTCACAAAATATTTGCAACGAAAAAACGCAACCTGAGTGCATGGGAGGGTAGGGATGCGTCTAGAAATTTTTTTTTCCCCTCAAGTATCACTTATGGGGCACAGTCACAATAACTCTTTGAAGCTAAATACGCCGATTTAAGGCTATTCCTTAGTGGGGTCCATGATAGACATGGGCATACTTGTGGGCACCCGACTTGTGGGGTACTTTTGCTACTACAAGCTTTAGGAGTGCTACTACAAACTGTTTTTTTTTCCACAAAATCTTTGCAACGAAAAAAGGCAACCTTTCGAGTGTATGGGAGGGTAGGGGTGTGGGTGTGTCTTTTCCTCAAGTATCACTTACGAGGTACAGTCACAAGATTTTGTCACATAACTCTTTGAAGCTAAATACGCCGATTTAAGGCTATTCCTTATTGGGGTCTATGATCTATTCCCCACAAGAAAAAAAATACCCCACAAGTATATAATTGTACCCACACGAGACCCCACAAGAATGCCGGCGTGAGAACACACACACACACACACACACACACACACACACACACACACACACTTTTTTTTTTAAGTGATTTTTATTCCTCCAAATTAAAACATTTACAATTGAATATACATAAACAAAATATGTCCAATGTGAACATCTTAAACAGAGAATACAACAAATTACAATTCTAATGAAAGAAGGTATAAATAATTACCTTGCAATCGGCGAGAAACTCTACTAACACACACACACACACACAAACATGACATACGTATACACACGCAAACCTGTACATGCACATAATATGTGCATCTACAGGTTTGCGTGTGTATACGTGTGTATATGTATGTATGTATGCGTACAAATGCATATTATGCATTTATACGCATACAATCATATATACACGCACATACCAGCATGCATACGTATACATACACACGCACTAACCAGCATACATACATATGCATACACGCACACGCACATTCATACACTCGACATACACATTCAAACATTCATCGACGAAGATACGTATATGTACATAGTTACACGCACATAATATACATACACGCGCACACACACAAACACAAACACACGCACATACACATATAACTTACATATTGTACAAGTGTTATGATTTATATCATGTGTTCATTCGATTAATCGCATCAAGTGTATGAACACATTGGCATGATAGACGTTAGTCATTAAGGATGAAACACAACAAATAGGCTGGGTGCGTGTGTGCAACCCCAAAACATAATATGATCATTGTGACTAGTTAACGATTTAAACTATACAATAAAACATAACAAAACTATATCCTAATATATGAAGAAAAAATTGAATCGAACGTTGATCGCAAAATGACGAAATTTATTTCGCTGTAATGCGTTCAGCGACTGTGACAGAGGAATTTGAAGTTGAATTTGAATTGGTGATAACGTGTGCCAAATGACTAATTTGATTAGATATTATTCAAAACTGATCGACCACAGACGAACTTCAAATTAACACTACTGCATAATATATACATGCATCTTACATATAGGGCTGCCATTTAACGTAAAAATGTACATTAAAGCGATCCAGTTTACATTGTCAAATTCCAAAAAACTTACTTAGAACTCTAGCGGTTCTCACATACCTCGTTGTATATGTATTGCCAATAGAACCCTGGACCAGGTGCCAAATTGATATTTCGTTATAAAGATAATTGCATGAATGAAGTGTTCGGTTTTGAGACTCATATCTATATAGTGGACACTTTCAACTGTGTACACAGTCAGTGCAATGAGTTAGTGAGTATCGCTTTGCATTTCGCTCATTATCCGGTGGTCAAATGACAGTCATTTACCATGGCATTTTCACACACCACTCAGTGGACACATCTCATCACAGAAATACACATTGTATACACCCTTCGTAATTGTGTGCACGTGTCAGCAAAGATGTCTTAAACGATGAATATTAACACACACGAACATCACGAAAACAATTGAAACAAAAGTTGGATGCACTTAACGAATTTTATTTAATCAAATATATAGACCGTTCACTTCTTACGTAGCAACAACAAAAAAGGTCTTAAGATAACATCGTATATGAAAGCAACATGAATCAAACCCTACGTTTATAGAACGTAATACTTACTTAATTTTAATTAATCATATGGTACGATAATATACCGAATAAGAAAAAGAAGAAGACGCAGAAGAAGAAGAAGAAGAAGAAGAAGAAGAAGAAGACCTTTTTTCTCAAAAGGATATCTTTATTTACAAACTAATTAATCAAAGTCAGAGTTTTACAATCAAAGAATAGTACATAATACAACAATAATGTTTGTTTATACAAGGATAAACATTGTTATTAAGGTAAACAATATAAAGTCAATACATTATGATAACAAACACATAATAGAGATACATAAGAAACAAAGTCAAACATTAAAACATAGTTCCTTATATAATCTACTTATGATAGAATCTTACGCAAAAGCAATATTAAAAGGATAGTACAGTTTGGTCAAACTGAATTTAAGTAACCAATGGTGTCATACAGGCTTGGACGATAGAAACACATATAAACGGTTTATTTACAGGGCTGTTTTCATCTAAAAAGTAGCCGTCCACACAATAGGGCTTCCTCCAGTACTTTTCATATATACATTTTCAACCCTTTTCAAATCAAAAAATTTGAACCTGATCTTTTGTTAAATTTAGTATTCATATAGATCATCAAAAACAATGTATAAAGCCACTTTGGTATATTTTTTAAAAAGTGTCTTACATTACTGAATAAATGTTGGTCCAATCGGAAATATTAAGAGATATTTCAGCTCTTTCTAAACTGTATGCATAACCTTACAAGAACACAATCTTGAAGCGCCCTCTAAACCAAAACTGTACTATCCCTTTAAGTAAAGCCCAGTTATTGAAACAAGTCATATAATCTCACACCGTACTTGATTTGTGTTAATAAATCGAATCGCCCCATATACCGTACCTCAAAGAAAATAACAACAACAAAAAACGATAAAGAAACGCCCTATTTTGGAGATAGTCTATAAAGAAACCTATTATAACATAATAACAACATACGCCTACTGTACTAAAGAAAACCAACCAGAATATGAATGTCATTAGCAGATGGATAATATAACTAGATACGAATAGGTGATCAGTATTAAACCCAGGTACAGTTTATCTTATTTGTGTATAATATATCATTATGTATTATTCCATATACAAAACATAATTCTTGTATTGCTTTGAACCGGCATAAACTATCCAGACATCAAGAATACCGACTGGAATTCACAAAGTTGGTTTCGATCTAAGGAGCACAGTACATTGTTCTCTCAGTTCCAAAAAAGGAAATCTAGTTCATGTTAGAAATACTAAACAATAAATCATGCATGTCATCTGTAGTTATTTAAACAAATTAATACATTCTTTATATATTATGTGTGGGTTTTTTTTTCACGGAATGACAACCATTCTTAAAAGTAAATGGCCACACATCTATATTAGTTTACTATTTCCAACATTCAAGAATGACTCTCGCATTGCGAACAATCGCTACAATGTATCACCATGCAAACCAATGTTTGCAAAATCATGTTTAAGCGCTACATGTGTGAGGATCCTTAGTCATTCGACAGTTTGTTTTTATATTATATTGTTATATAATTTGTTATTTTTGTAGCATTTATATTTTAAATTATTATTTTCCGTTCATAATGCGCTTAGAAAAAACATCAGTATGAAGCGCTATATAAATATTATGTATTAGTATTATTATTATTAGTTGTGAGATATATACTAACTCATAAATCTAGTAGGTTTACGTCCATAGAGAGATGTAGGTTATTATTATTATATTCAGAAATGAAGCATATTGGGTCATGGAGACTGAGATGTTGGATACTGTTGGGACAACAGAAAGTATGGGTACTATTTAGAAATCTTGCACGTTGGGTCAACAGAGAGATGTGGGTACTATTATGCAATATAGCATAATGTGTTTACTTCATGTTGCAGGCTTTATTTAATATATTCGAGAAAGACGCTCGCATTGCGAACACTCGCTACAATGTATAAAAATGCAAACCAATGGCAAAATCATGGTTAGCGCTATATGTGTGAGTAGATTTAGTAATTCGACAGTTGTGATATACTTCTCATAAATCTAGTAGATTTACATCAATAGAGGGATGAAGGTTATTATGAATACATCTAGCTTATTGGGTAAATTGAGTTATTTAGGATACTGTTCAGAAATCTAGTATATTGGCCCTTATTGGGTAAATCGACAGATGTTTGAAACTATCAAGCAATATACTATTCAACAACACAAAGCCCGTCTACGACTACGGTAGCTCCAACAACTCCAGCCACTACCACGTTGGTTACTAACATTCACTTTGACTGTACTATCCCTTTAAAGTATCATGTATTCTTTTCTTGAAATAAATATTTCCTGGTATCCATTAGCAAATCATATATATATACAGCGATTATCTTTAAAACAAAAGTTTTCATTGATGTAATTCAGCATTAAAATTAATATTCTCGTGGCTCGTGTGAAAGTGAAGTATTATGAATATTGTTCTTTTTAATATGCAAATGGATAGCTGAAATGTTTTGTTTTAGTTGGTGTGGTTTTGTTGCAAAATCCATTTTTCTGTATTGACTGTAATCAATCAATATGTTTTAATAACATTATTTGAAAGTTTTGCACTAGACAATATGTGCGTGTGTACGGGTGTGTGAGTGTTTGAACATTGTGTGTGTGTGTGTGTGTGTGTGTGTGTGTGTGTGTGTGAGAGTTTGTATGTAGCCTATGTGTGAAATAAGTGTGTGTACTGTAAGTGAACTCTTTGTCAATACAAATATGAGATATATAAATAATTATATCTATGTGGAAAAATATACAAACCAAAACATGAATTTGCTACCTACGGTATATGCGTGTATATGTTGCGCATGTGAACTGTGTGTGTGTTTGTGTGAAAGAGAACGTGGAAAATGTGTGTACCTCTATCTCACCCAAAAAGGATACCAATCAACTATACAGACTTACTGAAGCCTATATGAACACACACACATCCACATAATAAAGCGCATACCAAAAATTATAACACACACACACACACACACACGCACACACACACACACACACACATACTTCCCCAGGCATACTTGTGGGCACCCGACGACTTGTGGGGTACTTGTGCTACTACAGGCTGAAGGAGTGCTACTACAAACTGTTTTTTTTTTTCACAAAATATTTGCAACGAAAAAACGCAACCTGAGTGCATGGGAGGGTAGGGGTGCGTCTAGAAATTTTTTTTTCCCCTCAAGTATCACTTATGGGGCACAGTCACAATAACTCTTTGAAGCTAAATACGCCGATTTAAGGCTATTCCTTAGTGGGGTCCATGATAGACATGGGCATACTTGTGGGCACCCGACTTGTGGGGTACTTTTGCTACTACAAGCTTTAGGAGTGCTACTACAAACTGTTTTTTTTTCCACAAAATCTTTGCAACGAAAAAAGGCAACCTTTCGAGTGTATGGGAGGGTAGGGGTGTGGGTGTGTCTTTTCCTCAAGTATCACTTACGAGGTACAGTCACAAGATTTTGTCACATAACTCTTTGAAGCTAAATACGCCGATTTAAGGCTATTCCTTATTGGGGTCTATGATCTATTCCCCACAAGAAAAAAAATACCCCACAAGTATATAATTGTACCCACACGAGACCCCACAAGAATGCCGGCGTGAGAACACACACACACACACACACACACACACACTTTTTTTTTTAAGTGATTTTTATTCCTCCAAATTAAAACATTTACAATTGAATATACATAAACAAAATATGTCCAATGTGAACATCTTAAACAGAGAATACAACAAATTACAATTCTAATGAAAGAAGGTATAAATAATTACCTTGCAATCGGCGAGAAACTCTACTAACACACACACACACACACAAACATGACATACGTATACACACGCAAACCTGTACATGCACATAATATGTGCATCTACAGGTTTGCGTGTGTATACGTGTGTATATGTATGTATGTATGCGTACAAATGCATATTATGCATTTATACGCATACAATCATATATACACGCACATACCAGCATGCATACGTATACATACACACGCACTAACCAGCATACATACATATGCATACACGCACACGCACATTCATACACTCGACATACACATTCAAACATTCATCGACGAAGATACGTATATGTACATAGTTACACGCACATAATATACATACACGCGCACACACACAAACACAAACACACGCACATACACATATAACTTACATATTGTACAAGTGTTATGATTTATATCATGTGTTCATTCGATTAATCGCATCAAGTGTATGAACACATTGGCATGATAGACGTTAGTCATTAAGGATGAAACACAACAAATAGGCTGGGTGCGTGTGTGCAACCCCAAAACATAATATGATCATTGTGACTAGTTAACGATTTAAACTATACAATAAAACATAACAAAACTATATCCTAATATATGAAGAAAAAATTGAATCGAACGTTGATCGCAAAATGACGAAATTTATTTCGCTGTAATGCGTTCAGCGACTGTGACAGAGGAATTTGAAGTTGAATTTGAATTGGTGATAACGTGTGCCAAATGACTAATTTGATTAGATATTATTCAAAACTGATCGACCACAGACGAACTTCAAATTAACACTACTGCATAATATATACATGCATCTTACATATAGGGCTGCCATTTAACGTAAAAATGTACATTAAAGCGATCCAGTTTACATTGTCAAATTCCAAAAAACTTACTTAGAACTCTAGCGGTTCTCACATACCTCGTTGTATATGTATTGCCAATAGAACCCTGGACCAGGTGCCAAATTGATATTTCGTTATAAAGATAATTGCATGAATGAAGTGTTCGGTTTTGAGACTCATATCTATATAGTGGACACTTTCAACTGTGTACACAGTCAGTGCAATGAGTTAGTGAGTATCGCTTTGCATTTCGCTCATTATCCGGTGGTCAAATGACAGTCATTTACCATGGCATTTTCACACACCACTCAGTGGACACATCTCATCACAGAAATACACATTGTATACACCCTTCGTAATTGTGTGCACGTGTCAGCAAAGATGTCTTAAACGATGAATATTAACACACACGAACATCACGAAAACAATTGAAACAAAAGTTGGATGCACTTAACGAATTTTATTTAATCAAATATATAGACCGTTCACTTCTTACGTAGCAACAACAAAAAAGGTCTTAAGATAACATCGTATATGAAAGCAACATGAATCAAACCCTACGTTTATAGAACGTAATACTTACTTAATTTTAATTAATCATATGGTACGATAATATACCGAATAAGAAAAAGAAGAAGACGCAGAAGAAGAAGAAGAAGAAGAAGAAGAAGAAGACCTTTTTTCTCAAAAGGATATCTTTATTTACAAACTAATTAATCAAAGTCAGAGTTTTACAATCAAAGAATAGTACATAATACAACAATAATGTTTGTTTATACAAGGATAAACATTGTTATTAAGGTAAACAATATAAAGTCAATACATTATGATAACAAACACATAATAGAGATACATAAGAAACAAAGTCAAACATTAAAACATAGTTCCTTATATAATCTACTTATGATAGAATCTTACGCAAAAGCAATATTAAAAGGATAGTACAGTTTGGTCAAACTGAATTTAAGTAACCAATGGTGTCATACAGGCTTGGACGATAGAAACACATATAAACGGTTTATTTACAGGGCTGTTTTCATCTAAAAAGTAGCCGTCCACCAATAGGGCTTCCTCCAGTACTTTTCATATATACATTTTCAACCCTTTTCAAATCAAAAAATTTGAACCTGATCTTTTGTTAAATTTAGTATTCATATAGATCATCAAAAACAATGTATAAAGCCACTTTGGTATATTTTTTAAAAAGTGTCTTACATTACTGAATAAATGTTGGTCCAATCGGAAATATTAAGAGATATTTCAGCTCTTTCTAAACTGTATGCATAACCTTACAAGAACACAATCTTGAAGCGCCCTCTAAACCAAAACTGTACTATCCCTTTAAGTAAAGCCCAGTTATTGAAACAAGTCATATAATCTCACACCGTACTTGATTTGTGTTAATAAATCGAATCGCCCCATATACCGTACCTCAAAGAAAATAACAACAACAAAAAACGATAAAGAAACGCCCTATTTTGGAGATAGTCTATAAAGAAACCTATTATAACATAATAACAACATACGCCTACTGTACTAAAGAAAACCAACCAGAATATGAATGTCATTAGCAGATGGATAATATAACTAGATACGAATAGGTGATCAGTATTAAACCCAGGTACAGTTTATCTTATTTGTGTATAATATATCATTATGTATTATTCCATATACAAAACATAATTCTTGTATTGCTTTGAACCGGCATAAACTATCCAGACATCAAGAATACCGACTGGAATTCACAAAGTTGGTTTCGATCTAAGGAGCACAGTACATTGTTCTCTCAGTTCCAAAAAAGGAAATCTAGTTCATGTTAGAAATACTAAACAATAAATCATGCATGTCATCTGTAGTTATTTAAACAAATTAATACATTCTTTATATATTATGTGTGGGTTTTTTTTTCACGGAATGACAACCATTCTTAAAAGTAAATGGCCACACATCTATATTAGTTTACTATTTCCAACATTCAAGAATGACTCTCGCATTGCGAACAATCGCTACAATGTATCACCATGCAAACCAATGTTTGCAAAATCATGTTTAAGCGCTACATGTGTGAGGATCCTTAGTCATTCGACAGTTTGTTTTTATATTATATTGTTATATAATTTGTTATTTTTGTAGCATTTATATTTTAAATTATTATTTTCCGTTCATAATGCGCTTAGAAAAAACATCAGTATGAAGCGCTATATAAATATTATGTATTAGTATTATTATTATTAGTTGTGAGATATATACTAACTCATAAATCTAGTAGGTTTACGTCCATAGAGAGATGTAGGTTATTATTATTATATTCAGAAATGAAGCATATTGGGTCATGGAGACTGAGATGTTGGATACTGTTGGGACAACAGAAAGTATGGGTACTATTTAGAAATCTTGCACGTTGGGTCAACAGAGAGATGTGGGTACTATTATGCAATATAGCATAATGTGTTTACTTCATGTTGCAGGCTTTATTTAATATATTCGAGAAAGACGCTCGCATTGCGAACACTCGCTACAATGTATAAAAATGCAAACCAATGGCAAAATCATGGTTAGCGCTATATGTGTGAGTAGATTTAGTAATTCGACAGTTGTGATATACTTCTCATAAATCTAGTAGATTTACATCAATAGAGGGATGAAGGTTATTATGAATACATCTAGCTTATTGGGTAAATTGAGTTATTTAGGATACTGTTCAGAAATCTAGTATATTGGCCCTTATTGGGTAAATCGACAGATGTTTGAAACTATCAAGCAATATACTATTCAGAAATACTAGCGTATTAGGTCAATGGAGACTGAGATGTAGGGTTTGAATAAAAAAATCTAGTAAAGTGGGTCAATGAATACGAAGATGTATATAGGATACTATTAAGAAATCTAGCACATTCGGTCAATCGAGAGATCGATCCAAATATAACCTGACTGGGTCGGTGTACACAGACTCTTGCTATTCGGACATCGAGCACAAAAGGAACCCCCACCCAAAACATGTTTGTATATCAAATGAAAGAAAACAGTTTTAGTAGTCCATTACACCAGCATTTCCATAAAATACGTTTCCCCCAAAATGTTATCATATTTTGAAAAATTAGCATCGTACTAAATGATGTGCTCACGACCCCGAAGTAGAATAACTAAGAACAAGTCTTATACATATGACACAATAACTAGTCTGCTCTGCAGACCAATGGCTGTTAGTTCGCAGTAGTTATGATTATGTAAGCTTGAATTAAACATTTGAGCAACATGATTCTACAGTTGCTGGAGGAATAGATTAGTAACAGGTTATCGCTTTTATATCAAAGGATTATTGTAGGATGTTGTTCCCTGCGCGTTCATCTTACATACGTATGCACTCGTGCGAGCACAGTCTAGGTCGTTCCATCCAGGTTTAGTGTGGCCATGATCTTCAAACCACATGTGTACACAGTCTTCGTTCCCATTAGAATTGGAAGGGTTGGTGGGGCCCCATTCGGTGAAGTCGACAGCGGAACCGTCAGTCCAGACGAAGTTTCCCTCCTCCTCGATGTCATTCAGACCCATCCAGTAGCCCTATAGAGTGTGCGATGTGGGAACAAAACAGAGATAAGTTTTGACATAAATTGACAATGAAATCCAGACTTAGCCTATCATTGTATGCACTATAATACACTATACATAGCATGGACAATCTCTGAAAGTTTGGAAGTAGCCATTTATTTCCACAAACTTATCAGAGTGTGTTGCCAATTTGAGTCCCCCACAGAAATGAACATCTTCGAAAAGCAATTGTTATGAGTTGATGATGATTGGAACTTCATAACCACCAAACTCTCCCGAGTTCCTCTCAAAAGATACACAAAAAGAATACACAAAACTGCCGAGATGTTGCTTTCAATGAAACCATGTTAAAAATCAACGTCGCGTGCCTATGGCACGCTTAATTACATCAAAGCGGCTATGGGTCGCCGTCACACTTCCCTCCTTAAAGAGGGCATTTATACAATAGAAATAAATGACCTCAACCTGCTCCTGGCATTATAAAACAAACACGAAACTGAATGTATATAAACTAATTTTCACATTGTCACATTGTCAATAACTATATCGTAAACTTTCAAACTTTCATCACAAACAAATTTATACAATAGCCTACTGGCTTTGCCCAAGCATGCGATGGATCACATTTTGCTCATTTCTAATTCTAAACAAATATCAAGATTCTAAACATGTACAGTAGTTGTAATCCTGTACCAATACCAAATATTATCTTTACCATGTATCACATGAGCCATTATGTCACAAGCATCCTTTCATAACAATTTAATAACTTTCCAATTAAATCACTTCTTCGAAAGCCTACTCTTTTTCTTTTTTTTTTTTAACACATGCCAAAAATTCCCAACGCTAACGCAAACGCGTTAGAAAACACTAACGTTTTCATTTTTTCGTTAAACGCATTCCAAAAATTTCTAAGGCTAACGCAAACGCGTTAGAAAACGCGTTAGGAAACACTAACGTTAATGCTAGCGCGTTAGGGATTCCAAACACTGACATAACTACATTATTCATATCAATGTCAAAACTATATTTCTTACAACACAAAGTTTCTCTTGACTCATACCGTATGTATCTCTCTTTTTCTGGTTTGTTTTTGTTTCACATACATGTATCTAAACTTAATATCATAATAAAAATGCATTTCTTTTCCAAAGCTTTCTAAAACTTTGCATTTTTCACTGAGTAATCAATCATGCCAAGAATGTTTTGAGTATTAAACGTATGATTGACACACAACAGAGATCATAGTATATCAAAAACAACATACATAATGTACCGTCACTAGGTCCAACAAGGAACACCTGTAGGAAAAACATATACAATAGCGGTAAACTGTGTATGAAATAAATGCAGAATACATGCTTTTTTTTACAAAATGTGTAACAAATTTACTCTCAATGTCAACAATTAAACACATCATCATGTATTCTTGTTAATTATCAATTTTGGTTTACTTTCTTAACTAAAATTTCAAGAGCACGTTCTTCTCCTTTTTAAACAACAATGTTAACAGTCCAATGCAAGCTCAGTTCCATATTCACTGCGATTTGATGTGAATGAAATGTCTATTTGAGTTACTAAAAATTTCAAAGTTTGTCCATGTTGTTATTTCAGCGTCCAAATGTTTCCAAAACACATGAGTCCATTTTACTTTTACTTTTAGTCACAATCAAAGGTGAGCAGAGGCCGCTACATGTACGTGGTCCTTTCCCCAAAAGTTCTGTCATCGTCGACCTCCGCGCTTCCTTCGCGGCCGACGTCTAGCACGCCGTATCGCTCCAGTTCCAAACCCTGGTCGCCGAACAGCGGTAAGGGGAGGGACATCCCCCCACCACCCATCGAGAGGAGTCTCCTTTGTACCGTGATCTTCGCCAACAGCGGAGTGCGCCGCCTCACCAGCAAGGGCCCTCTTTTCCTGGAAGACAGGCTGAACATGCCTGCCATCAGACACCTCACCAGGTACCTCCAGATCATCTGCTTCAGCACAGTCCCTGGGCAGAGAGGTCTCCTGCATGCGATGATACTCACGTCGCCGATTCCCACGTCGCCGCCTATCACGCCGTCTAGCCTGCTCGCCATCAGAGGACCGGTCTGCGACACCCGAAGACACCATCTCGTCCTGGGTTGTCATCAGCTGCCCGACGTCATCATGGTTGCTCTTCAACACCGACGCCCCAACCTTCATCCCTCTAGCATAGCGAAGACTTCCCTCCATATCAGCACCGGGATCTCCAAGACCACCTGAACCAACCATCACCTGATCTCCAGCGATGTCATTCCCGACAATCAATGACACGCCTGGAATGGGCAGTTTCTCCACTACCCCAAGAGTAACAGGCCCAGAAATGATGTTCAAACCCACATCCACGCTGTGCAATGGCACACTCAAAATGTTGCCGCCAATGCCCTGAAGAATCGCACTAGAGCCAGTAGCTGAAGCATCACTGAAAGGCAACACATCTGCAACAATCAACGACTGGGAAGCTCCAGTGTCCCTGAACGCCTTGACCTTGCGAGCCTCATCACTCTCCAACAAACACACATACCCTGTTGAAATGAAAGGCCCATACTGATTTTGAAGTTCAACAGGTTCAGCAGACAAGACTACACTTTCACCATGCACCTTCACCTGTGTAACACCAACACTCCTAACTAGACCATTAGGAAACGTCTTTGTGTGTGTGTTCTTTTCATCTGTGTTTGTGTGTGTGTTCTTTCTGTCTGTGTTATTTCCCTGTAAATCTGGACAATTAGTCTGTATGTGACCTTGTACACCACAATGAAAACAAGTCAACATTTTCCATGACCTACGTGACTGTTTAGGACTCTCTTCACTGTTAGACTCACCCAATCTTACACCATCTGTTTCATCCCTACTACCACCCATCTGACGTCGATATCGATCACCTTGTGGTACAGACCTATCCATGACCCTATGAGTGAGGACAAAATCATCAGCCATCGTTGCAGCCTGTGACAACCGTGTCACCTGGTGTTCTTCGAGATGCATGCGCACTTCAGCTGGCAACGTTCGCTTGAATTCCTCGAGCAGCACAAGCTCACGCAATGCATCAAAGTCATGAACGCCAACCGATTGTGACCACCTATCAAACAGACCAGACTTGACATTCGCATACTCCCGATAAGTTTGAGAATCCTCTTTTCTCACATTCCGAAACCTTTGACGGTAGGCTTCCGGCACGAGCTCATACGCACGAAGTACTGCTTGCTTCACCGATACATACTCGCCAGCCTCCTCCAACGAGAGCGCAGCATAGGCATCGCGCGCTTTACCTTTCAACTGCGACTGCAGCAAATGCGGCCATTTTGACACCGGCCATTCCATGCTCTCGGCCACCTGCTCGAAATGACGGAAATACCTATCAACATCATCCTCCTCGAATACAGGAACCATACGAACATGCTTTGTAACATCAAAGTAGGCTGCTTTTTGCCGAGACTGCTCATGCTCTCTCTCCCATTCACTCTTAGACCTCGCAAGAGAAACCTTTTCACGTTCCAGATCTAGTTTTGCCTTTTCAACCTCCAACTCCTTCAACTTTACCTCCACACTCTCACTTTCTTGAGTGAAATTGACCCTAGCAGAAATGCTACGCAATGCCTGGGCAGGCAAAATCTCCTCCTCTACCAAGTACTCTACTGTACGATTCAGAATTTCCATTTTCCTCATGCCGCTATGCACCCCCTCAACCTCATAATGACTTACTACCTCCAGCAAATCTACCTTTCTGCACAAAAGCAGGTCTTCTACCCTGGGAATCGTCACAAATGTCCCAATATCGAACGCCATAGTAACAACTCAGTGGCTCGCACTCACACTGTCAAACAAAATGCTCCTAATTCAAAACTAGAATCCCTGGCACTTTATCCCCCACAGTGCAACCCGTATACAATTAAACCAAGTATACACAAACTCACTACCCAGATAACAATGCTACGTTGGCCCAACGTAGTCTATAGTCGGCACCGTCGCGGTTGGCAAAACAACGTTGAGCCAACGTTGGCCTAAGGTAAATATGCAACCAAATTTTTGCAGTCGGAGAGCTGACGTTAAGACAACGTTACGCCAACGTTTTCTGTTGACTTTTGGCAAACTGGTCGGCAAATGTACGTTGAAACAACGTTGGGTGATAGTTGGACGAACAATCATAATTCTACTGCGACATTTTGTTGATGAGTGGCGTTGGATATTCGTTGGCTAGTTGACGTCGTACTAACGTTTGGCAAACAACCACATGTCGACGGTGGGCAGGCTAACGTTTAACCAACGTTTCGCCTACTACGACACTGTGTCAATGACTTGCGTTGGATATTGGTTGGCTCGTTAACGTCAGACCAACGTTTAATACATGACCACATTTCGACGGTAGGATAGTCAACGTTCGGCCAACGTTTCGCCGACTACAACGTTCTGTTAATGAGCGACGTTGGATATTGGTTGGCTAGCTGACGTCAAGCCAACCTTTAACAAACAACCACATTTCGACGGTGGGGAAGCCAACGTTAGGCCAACGTTTCGCCGACTACAACATTCTGTAAATGAGCGACGTTGGATATTGGTTGGCTAGCTGACGTCAAACCAACCTTTAACAAACAACCACATTTCGACGTCGGGCAAGCCAACGTTGGGCCAACGTTTCGCCTACTACAACATTCGGTCAATGAGCGACGTTGGAAATTGGTTGGCTAGCTGACGTCAAACCAACCTTTAACAAACAACCATATTTCGACGGTAGGATTGTCAACGTTGGGCCAACGTTTCGCCGACAACAACATTCTGTAAATGAGCGACGTTGGATTTTGGTTGGCTAGCTGACGTCAAACCAACGTTTGACAAACAACCACATTTCAACAGAAGGCAAGCCATGGCCTACGAAAATATTCGGTCAATGAGCGACGTTGGAAATTGGTTGGCTAGCTGACGTCAAACCAACCTTTAACAAACAACCACATTTCGACGGTAGGCAAGCCAACGTTAGGCCAACGTTTCGCCTGCATAAACATTCTGTAAATGAGCGACGTTGGATATTGGTTTGCTAGCTGACGTTAAACCAACCTTTAACAAACAACCACATTTCGACGGTGGGCAAGTCAACGTTAGGCCAACGTTTCGCCTACTACAACATTCTGTAAATGAGCGACGTTGGATATTGGTTGGCTAGCTGACGTCAAACCAACCTTTAACAAACAACCACATTTCGACGTCGGGCAAGCCAACGTTGGGCCAACGTTTCGCCTACTACAACATTCTGTTAATGAGCGACGTTGGATATTGGTTGGCTAGCTGACGTCAAACCAACCTTTAACAAACAACCACATTTCGACGGTGGGCAAGCCAACGTTAGGCGAACGTTTGCATACTATACATTCGGACAATGAGCGACGTTCGATATTGGTTGGCTAGCTGACGTCAAACCAACCTTTAACAAACAACCACATTTTGACGGTGGGCCAGCCAACGTTAGGCCAACGTTTCGCCTACCTATTCGGTCAATGAGCGGCGTTGGATAGTGGTTGGCTAGTTGACGTCAAACCAACATTTGACAAACAACCACATTTCGACACTGTAGGCAAGCCAACGTTGGGCCACCGTTTCACCTACTACAACATTTAATCAATGAGTGGTGTTGGAAATTGGTTGGCTAATTGACGTCAGACGTCTTATTATACTTATTATTCATTATAACATTTTCTCTCAATTTTACACTTTTTAAATCGAAATTATTCAAATTTACACATTGCCGTGTAATTGCTGGAATCGGTCTTTCAAACTCCTAATTAAAGGCGTAGTTGAGTTTTGGTAGAGAGGGCGCTAGACTACTTATTTTTTTTGGTGAGATAATGAAAAACTGAGTGTAAAATTTGAAAGAGCATACTATCTAAATAATACAATCATCTTTGTTTGATCAAAATCGGTTCAGAAACGGCTGAAATATCCATAAACGTAACATTTTGTAATAAAGCTGGGGCCCCCGGTTTATTAGAGAATTTTGAACCAGCCGTTAAAAATTCAAAAAAATGCTTCCTCTTTTCAAAAAGTTACAAAAAAGGTATGTTGATAGTTGTTGGTTATTTCTCTATCTAATTCTATCTAATCACTATTTCAACAAAACATCACATGCACACTATTTTATTCAAAATGGTTGAAACCGATGAGTTTTTAGAAGGCGCCCTCTTACGTTTTAACGGCTCTTTTTGAATGATAACATGGTCTTTTACTACGTCATTTGGAATTTTGTGTTCCTTTCTAGTTATAACTATTAGTTTGCAATGTAATGATGTAGGTTTTGGTTACTAAAATTCAGTTTCACCCAAACTGTACTCTCCTTACCAGAAATCAACTATCCCTTTAAGTTCATAAATATACGCATAAGCTTTCGTGAATAGTCTCCCGAGTACATTCATTACGGGCACTACCCAGCAAACACAAAACTTTACAAAACGTTTTAATTAGGTCACGTATTCGTCTTTAATCAACGTTTACAAAACGTTTTTTTTTATTAGGTCACGTAGGTCTTCTTCCTTAATCAACGTTTAAAAAACGTGCTTAGAACGTTTCCAGCGTCCGACAGGCTATATGCTGGTACTTGCAGTTGAAATCAAATACATGAAAGGTTTTTTTTTTCTTTTTTCTAACGTTTAAACAACAATTTAAAAACGTCCATTTGGACGCAACACTGCAACACAGCAACACAGCAACATTGTTCCCTACAATTAGTTCATGAAATTCGCATACATCCCACTCGGTGCTCGTGGTCAAGGCATATTTATCCGTTTTATCCGATTACATGTGGAGTTTCAAAATGATCTGTAGTGGAACCAGCGTTTTTCCTCATATTTTATACAAAAGATTTCCAAACCTACTGTATTATTTGCATTTGGGATTGTTTGCAGATGATTCTAGCCGGTTTCGCACTTTTTAGAGAGGATTTACACATATATTTAAATGTAATGAGGTCAAATATTGGGATATTGACGCGTTATAGGTGTAAAGAAAATATATTAGACCGAATTCATATTGTCTATATAGAAATCGTTACCGAGAAAATAGTTTTTTGGTATCAAGGTATTAAAGGATAGTTGCGTTGGGTTTTGGTATAGAGGGTGCTACATACAATATGTGTGTGATATAATCAAACACGGAGTACTGTATCAAATTTGAAAGAGCATACAATTGTAATGACAGAATAAACTATAATTTGATCAAATTGGTTCAGAAATGCCTGAGATATCCATTAACATAACATTTTAAAAATTGTAGGGAACACAAAAATATAACTTTGAACCGGCCGCTAACAAATTAAAAAATTGCTTCTCCTTTTTAAAAGGTACTATAGTAAAGATGTTTTTAAATAATCGTTGATTATCTCTCTATCTAATCACTATTTCAACAAATCATGACATGCACAACATTTTATTTGTAAATGTTAAGACCAATAGGTTTTTAAAGAGCGTCCTCTTGAGTTTTAATGTCTCCTTTTTTAATGGGAACATGCTTTTTACTCAGTAATGTGTTGTGTTATTCTTTCGAACATGGTGAAGTAAGTTATAACTGTTAGTTTGTAATGTAATGATGCAGGTTTTAGTTACCAAAACTCGGGTTAACCAATGCTGAACTCTCTTTACCAGAAGTGGACTGTACTTCATTTGTAGTAATATAGATACGAATATGACGAACAAATGATTGAACCACTGCTATATATTTCACTGGGAAATTGATTAACAAAATGCAAGATAGCTAAATCAAGACAGGTATAGGGAAACAGTCCATTTCATACATTGGGGGAGTAATTTTAGATGAACCTCCATGCGACTTAAAATGTACAATGTAACGATACGGATTCGTAAATTGTATAATATATTATATAATACTTAAAATATATTTTAATTATGTGCTACCAACAATGTATGAAAACCTTTTTGGAACATTTTGGATTGTTGTAATATTATCGATAATATAATGTACATTATATACTTGTATTGTTTATAGTTGTTCAAGGGCTAGTTTTGACTAACATACTATGCAATGTCTGTCCTTTTTAATAAATGAGGGGAAATTGTGAAAATATTGTACCTTACATGTATATTATGATTTTGTTAAATTTGTAAATTGCTATCGGGGTTCATGATCGATTATAAACGATCATAATAGTGAACAGAAAAATTCTATTTTTGCTATTATTTGAATTGAAAACAG
>JBAMJV010005569.1:0-124553 GCA_037951105.1 Echinarachnius parma | reverse complement strand
GGGGCGGTAATTGTCTTGGGGGGTAATTGTCTTGGGGGGGTAATTTGTCCCTAGGGGGTAATTGTCCGGGTGGTAGTTGTCCGGGGGGGTAATTGTCCTAGGGGGGTAGTTGTCCGGGGGGGTAATTGTCCCGGGGGGGTGGTTGTCCAGGGCGGTAGTAGTCCTAGAACCGTTTGGAAAACATTATAAAATCGTTATATTTTAGTCTTGAAATGATTCATTAGCTGCAAAAAAACAAGAAAAAAGAATGAAGTTGGATCTAAAAAAAAATGTATTCCAACTTTATGACCAACAGTGTATATATCAAATATCAACGGGATCTAGAAACAGTGTTAGCTCATTAAAAAAAATATAAACAATATGTTTTTCTGTAACTCGATATGTCCAGTAAGCATGCCGAGTGTTGTGTGATGTCAAGTTAAATACATGTAATATTGCGCCAAGTAATGGGTAAAAGTGCAAAGTGATATTTGCTAACTCAATACCCTAACGTTGAAATCAGTTGGAACACGGTCAAATGGATATATTATTCATTTAAACGTAAAACGAAATAAAAATTCGGAATACCAAAACGTGCATGTTCCAGACTTTTATCGGTAACACAAATACAACAAGATTATGATAATCGCCATTTGTCAATGTTGTATATCTTACTAGATTCCTTTCACGTTCATGTGTCTGGTTTACATGGTCAAATTATAAAGGTCTATTGTAGCAAACTTTTATTTATTGAACACATCATATTATGTGCTTACCTGAAAAAGAATGACAAAAAACACTTTTTGTGGGAGAAATACATTTCACTTTTAATTAAATCTCTTTTCCCCACGTGCTGATGTCTAAAAAAAGGATAACCACTATCTTTTAAGAAGAAGTGCCTTTTTGTAAAAAAAAAAAAAAAAATGTCCTGTATTTCGAATACTTCGATGAACGGAAACATGATATGGACGTTATGTTTGAATTATTTTATTTTGTAATACAGAAACAGTATATTTTCATCCACGACTGCATTATGGAGCTCGTCCGCAACCAAGGAGGCCAGACCAATTACGCGATGAAAGGAAACAAGAGGAAATCCGTCAAGTGATCCACGCAAAACAAACAGTTCCATCATGCTCGTATCGGGAGAGTGTGGCTTGAGTTTTCAAGACCAGAGAGCGGTTGATGTGCCCCGTTCCTCCCCAACCCTGCGATTTAGACTAGAGCAAACTAATGCCAAGTCATATTCGGGCAGATGATGCGGTTTAATTGTTAGCATGATAATATGTTTAAATACATCACTGCATAACTTGTAATTTTGTTTAGAGAAAATCCCCAACATACATACTCATCATCTGTTCAACATGTTCAAGAACACATCGGTTAGAAACAAGTACAGATGTCATAAAACGAAAATTAAAGCAAATCAGTTTGTCTGATGACGATACAATGAAAAGTAAAAAAAACAAGGGTTGCAGTATTTGTCTACTAGAAGGCACCCAAATCAACTGTATAATTTAAAGGGATCGAATAACCTTTGCTGACAAGTACAAAAAGTAATGAGTGATAAATAAAATGTGTATTGGTGTGATTTAATATGTCGACAAAGTAATGTGTACAAAATGTCACGGTAATATAATTGGATGTATTGGGGCTGAGATATGAGCAAAAAGGCAAGGGATATTCACTTACTCATTGCACTTACTTTGTACACGGCTAAAATTATACCGTAGATAATTCCATTCAGACGCACTTCAATCGTAAATATCTTTTGAACGAAATTGAAATTTTAAAAACCCAAACCTGTCCCGTGTTTGTATGGTTAATATGAATATGATAAGGTATGACAGAACCACTTGAGTTACAAATAAGTTTTGAGGATTTGGACAATGTTACTAAGTCCCTTCAACAGAAATAACCATAGTTATGCGTTTCAAATATTCTAATTTAGTTATATGATTTAAGTTGCTAACATCTTAAATTTGCCAATCAGTAAAACGTGACATCAACCACATGTATATATACATCTAAGCATAACAGAAAAGTAAGTGACAATTCTGCTTTGACAAAATATATTTCTACTGCTATACAAAAAGATATTGTGTGTGAAAATCAAGGATATCCATCACAGATTATAGGCAAATAATTCAAATGTAAACCGTCATAAAAACTTAGAAACTCGTTGTTTCAACTATGTACTTAACAGACAGGCTTGTATATATTCGCTGATGTTGTTGGTGATAAAGGTGTATACTGTTTTATTTTGCGCCCGGCTTTTCTCAATACGTATTGGCTTTGCTTTGCTTTTGCAGTAAAAAGATACAAATGTGCATTATTAATTCATGCCCGTTATCAATGATCAGTAAGAAAGGCTCAAGTGCCAGTGCGTATAAAGTAGTCTAATTTCGTTCATTTATTCATGTGTTCGTAGGCTTGGAAATGTGTTACTGTAACGTTAGTTAATAATTGTAGAAACTAGAAAGGAACCTTTCTTACCTGTATATCTAAAATTACAATATAATTATACGTTTGCAGTGCCTATCATACTTTTACCTTTTGGACTCATTATCCTGTTAAGCTCATTTATTTACTGTTCAATTTAAACAAATATCTGGATGTGGGGCGTTATGATGAGGCAATGATTCTGTTCCGCAAAGGGACATAATTGTCTTTCATTTCCAACTGTTCGTAAGTGATCATTAAAAAAAATGGATAATGTAAAATATGTACAATGGATGATGAAAAGGGTTTTTTATGATATTTGTGTTGTTGTTTTCGATAAGAATATGGCCGAATAAGGGGGGGGGAATCAGGCATAATACACAATTGGCGAACAATTTAGAAGACTATAAACACTTATAATCTAAACTACACCTCGTCTTATTCATTATAATACTGTTTCGACTCATTTCATACACTGATTTCTATGTTTAGTTGTGTATAAAAAGTAATTACTTAAATGTGACCTTGAACTATTTGAGGACGTATTTTATTACACATATGAATATGTGACCACCCAGCTCAAAATCCACATAAAGTTGGACCCCAGGATTCTGTGTAGTTTGCTATGATATGAAATGTCTTAATGTGGCATGTTATAATTATATCAAAATTACAAACGTTAGATTAGGTGTAAAATACGTGCATGCACACGTGTACGTTGCTTTGCATCTCTCATCATTTGTTTTACATGCACATTATATTGCGCGGTGGCATACGTAAGCATTGGTAAGTGGCCCTATCGTGTTTATTGTTCAGTGCCCACCCTAATCTTGAAGCATGGATCATTTCACTTTCAATTATATTCATGTTGGTTTCCAGGTAGCCGTTTAACGTTTGCCTTCCAATTATATTGTCGAGGTCAGTTTTGGGGAAGGACTTGATATCTGCCAGGAATTTTGATCTAATCACAGCCCACCAGCGTTTGCTTCATTTTATTGTGCCAATAAATAGATAGATAGATAGTTTATTTCAAAAAATCATGATTCGCGGCATAGCCGAATTGTACATGATAAAAATACATTTAAAAACATCAAAATGGACAAAGTGCATCTTTTACAAAACAAAGTACATAAATAAGCAAATTCAAAATCATGTCAAAATAATATACATTTGATAAACGCAAATTTTCTAACATTGACAATAGTAGTGGTAGGTAGTAAGAATATAAATAAATACTCAATCTGTAATCAGGTTGGATAGAGAGAAAATGAGGAATATTAGAAGAAGAGAGAGATGAAGAGAGGAGGGGGAAATAAGGGACGATGAAGAAAAAGAAGAAGAGAAAGGCTTAGAGGACGAAGAGGGTGAAGAGGAAGAAGAAGAAGAAGAAAAAGAAGGGGGAGAGAAGGAGAAGAAAAGAGAAATGGAGAAGGAGAAGAAGTAATAGGGTAATAGTGCACAGATTAAAATAAGAAGTGTTTTTCTGAAAAATCCTAGTCAAGTAGGTCATTCATAGTAGTGTTATATGATTTCAAGAGGATAATTGTATTATGTGCCTAACCAAATAAACAAATCAAATACAGTAACATATATATTTAGGGAGTTTGATAAAAAGTGACGCCATTAAAATAAATCATCTTACTACTTATACAAAATAATGAAGATGAAATATAATCATCAGAGAAGTACAACTAACTAGTTGAATTGTGTGGGAGATACATAATGCACTTATATTTGTTGCAAATTACATATGAATTAATATTTCTCCAATATTTAAAGATTTAAAATACTTAAATACTGCTAATTGTTGCATGTTTACAATACATCTAATATAATTTACCTCACTAATATCCTTTTATCTGTATTACATTTCTATATCAAATTATTTCTTGTGAGTATATTAGCAAAATATCAAACAATAATTTCAATATACATATTTAACGTGTGAACGAATTATGCATTGTGTATATTGCACCAGAATTATATTTTTAAATATAACATTTATAAAAACAGGAACAACTTAATTGTACACACAAATTTTATAAAAAGAGACAAAAACTAATACTATATATGTGATCCTTTTCCCTAAACATAGAATATTGCAATAATTCAAATCTATTTCATAAATGAAAGCTGACTAATTGTAATTGTACAATTGGATGAGCGATGGTATGGGGCTAGTCTGCATCCGTTTGGTTTTGCATCTCAATTGAGGAATCTTTTGGGTTTTTCTTTTTGTTGTTTTGGGAGGAAATTTTGAAACTGATTTGTGGAGGAAAGAGTACTTTTAAAAAAACCTAAGTGAAAGATCTTTTCTTCGTTGTTCCAGTGTGTCCAAGTTGGAGAGGGCAAGGGTGGCATTGTAATCAATAAAGTCATTTTGGTAAATAATGCGGAGAGCACGTCTTTGAATTCTCTCCAAGCGTATATTCTGATCTTGAGTCAGGCCACTGTTCCAAACTGGTGCCGCATACTCAAGCATTGGCCGGACATATCCTATGAATATTGTAATAAGATCATGTGGTAGGCCAAAACTTTTCAGTGTACGAAGCATGTACATTTTCCCATTTGCACGTTTCTCCAAGGAAGAGACATGCGACTCCCATTTCAAATCATTTTGTATGTGCACACCTAAAATCTTTGTTTGACAAACAGTATCAAGAGGCTGGTCACGTATGTGTATCACTGGATATACTTCTCGAGTGCGTGAAAAAGAAATGTCGATTTGTACACACTTTTTGGGGTTAAGTTGCATGTTGTTATCCTCGGACCAAGATGCCAGGTTGTCTACTGCTGTTTGCATTTGCGAATGTTGATTGTTTTGTCTACATTCTACAAGGGTGAGCTCATCCACGTACTTATATGAATTGAGTTGGTTGTGTGGTTGTGCGTCATTGATCATTACAAGGAATATGATTGGACCGAGATGTGTTCCTTGTGGTACTCCGGCTTGGACCTCCGACCACTCCGACAGGGTATCGCGATAGCGAACGCATTGTTGTCGCGCGGATAGGAAATCGCAGATCCATGGGATGACGGCTGGACGAACACCTAGGTCAATCAACTTTGATATTGCTATCGAGTGGTCTATTCGGTCGAATGCTTTTTGGAAATCTGTTTGGACAATACTTGAACATGATTTTGGCTTCTCGGCATTTTGATATATAGGATGGAGAATATTAATGAGGCAGTGTGATGACGAGAGGGATTTCCTGTTTCCGAATTGGTTAGGATCCAACTTAGGCGTTATGTCATGTAGTACCCATTCGGCAACGAAGCTTTCCGCGACTTTCGCGAAGTGGTCGGTTAATGATTTCATGATAGGGAAATTTATTTTCAGGACAGTATATCGCACCCTTCTGGTAAACATGATCAGTATGTAATATGCCTGTTGCTAAGGGTTTTTAATACATCATGTCATCAACTCTGTGAATAGGCAACTCACACCTCACGCATACATAAATGGTCCTTATGTGTAAGCCCCCTTTCCTTGCCTTTGGTGAAAATAGATTTCCTTGCTGCTCCATATTAACTGATTTAATTGAATGGGTTATGAATTTCAAATATTCTGTAAATCTGTTAAACGCTTAGAGTGTGCCTATTTGTTTTTGGTTTCGAGCTGGGCGATCACATATTATGTAAACTTGCATTAAAGGACAATGAAATCCAGACAAATTGTTGTATGCACTATAAGACACTAAATATAATGAATAGTCTCTGAAAATTTGAGCACAATCGGTCAAGAAATAAGAAAAATATGGCTCTTTGAAAAGAACCATGTGTTTCTTCGAGTGACTCAAATTGGCAACGCACTCTGGCAAAGTTGTGGACAACTCCATCCCCATACATTTTGTACACAAAATTTCAGTTTTGTTCAATTTTCTCAAAATGTATGTTTACCCTTCGTTCGAGTTCAACATATGCTTTGTAGAATGCTTTTATACATAACATATCATGAGTTGGGGGAATGGAAAAATGCGACTACAAAGAAAACTGTAAAATTGGGAACATTTGTGTACAAAACATATGGGGAGTTGTCCACACACTTATCAGAGTGCGTTGCCAAGTTGAGTTCCCCATAGGAATAAATGGACATCTTCAAAGAGCTGTAGTTTTCTTGTTTCTTACCCGATTATGCTCTAACTTTCAGAGATTATTCTTCTTAATCTCTTCTAGACTATAGAAGCAACATTTTGCTTGGGTTTCATTGCCCTTTAACGTTATTGGTTAAATGTCGTATATAGATCTGAAAATTTGGCATCTAAACATAATCTGGCTACAACTCGTAATCGAGATGTTTCCTTAAATTGTGTATGCCATGTATTTGTAAACATATAACCAATATTATCTGTATAAATGAAATACGACAATAATATGCATAATAGTTTGTATTTCGTAATAATGTTTGCAACGAATAGTACAAAGGGCTAATTAACATGTGGTAAATGTAAATCGGAACACATCACCTATGTTTACATTATGGCGTCTTGAGTAATTTTTTTTTTTAGAGAAGTACGCTATATTAGTATTCATATTATAATTAATTATAATTTATGTCATTATAATTATAATTATAAAATAACTCAGCGCTTTTGATGTGAATAGAATGCAATGTGATTCAGCTACAACATTTGCAAGCGAACTCAAAATTACATTTCATGTTATGTTCAATTTCGTATTGTCAACGATATAGTGTTATACTGGGTGCAAACAAAATCTTGGCATGTTTGATTGTAAATTCCAAAAGGACTGCATGGACTATTTCCATATTAAAGGGAAGAAAGCCGACATGTTTCATTTTTGTTGGGTGTGGTCGTGGTGCATAATTCGCACTCTATTTCATACAACTGCATTGATGACTATTATTTAAAAGATTCAAACATTTGGTGCAAGAAAAATTACAAATCTGTACAATTTTGAGAATCTTAGTGTTTGGTAGTCAACGAGTGTGTAGCAGGTGAATAATAACGCAGTAGTAATTGAAAACGAAAGGTTAAATGGTATTGTGAAACACACTCACACACATTTTCATAGACTTGCACAGTTTCTCAATTTGAACAGAGTTTGTTTTACCAAATGTTTCAAGCTACTTTTGAGAATACTGAGTAATTGCTTGAAAATGAATGTGAATCGCACCACGTGACCACAGTCAACACAAATGTACACTCTTATATTATATTCTGTTTCAATAATACATGCAATGTTGTTTTTGTATCATTCACAATCGAAAATGTCCAGAGTTGTATTTAACACCCAGTAGTATAGTATGTTTGTAAGATTATCACATTTATTTTCGTACCTTGTAATGTATTACCCACCAAAAAGTAACCTAGGTGTAAGTGTATTTTTATCATTGTATTTCAATTAATTTCAATAAAGCAATGATTGTAAAACAAATAAAATAGTTTATACATGTAGTAATATATTACAGCATGTACAATAGTTATGGTATACAAATTTCAAGAGATAACATTATATCTACTAGCTGGGTGGTATCTTTCACGCATGTCTTGAGTTACCACGCGATCGGACATGTAGGGGACTACGCTATCATAATTAGGGGACAGAGGACAATGGCTTGTGAATATCATTCCTATAATGACTATAAAAACTGACTAGCAAAAGTCATGCATGAATACGGACGTCTGAATGATATCCCCAGCCGACAGAGAAGGATGTCTCTTTAATGTGATATACTAGTATTAACTACTTTATCATACATAGAAAATAAGTAATTCGTTTTGGGGTTCATGTTTGTTTATGTGCATGTGTGTGTTCAATGATTATTTGGCAAAACAAGGCAGAACAAAATCATCATTTCACAAACAGGATTTTCAACAAAGCAACAATAATGAGACTCGATTCACTCCAGATGAAATTGAATTCCAATGTCAAAAATAACATTTTAAAAAAATCTTCACATACAAAACTCCCATGGAAAACAACCCGAGTATTTACCATTCGGTTCCCATTCAACATTCTCACGAGAACCATCTGCATACAGAGATGTAGGTTTTACAAACAATAAGTAACGGCAATGGCTACACACGAGTATGCGTGGTTACACATGGTTACACAACATGAAGGAGTTGCATATAAACACATACTACATATTTGGATATTTATATTTTAAGTATTCATTAACTTTGCAGAATTCAATTAAAATCACGGAATAGCTTTCACACTTTCCATCTTCTTCTTTGGTAGAATTAAGTATTTTTGTTTCATTATTATTGAAACGTCTCTCTAATTAGAGATATTTGAAATTAAAAAGCGTTCCAAGACGCGTACGTTTCAATTGTAATAAAAACATATACGAATTCAGATACGTCACACATATGATCAGGCATGAAATCTAACATCAATTATTCACTACTCAACATGCGTACCCTTCTTAGTTTTGGTACGAAAATATAATACATCATTCAAAAGATGTTACAATGATATTGGTAAATGTGAATTCTCAAGTACCACGATTGGCAAGAAAAAATATATTTTAAAGTTAATATATGTCAGTTAATGTTTGACGTAAAAGTGTATAATGCAACTTTGTTATCCAATACAATATGTATAAATGTTAGCAGATATGCTAAAATTCCATGATAAATTAATGACATATGACCGAGTAGTGAGTGAGAATAAAAAGTGACAGATGGTAGCTCCTTGCACAAACTTTGTAGTCAGTTTTAAAGGGGTAGTTCAGTTTTGGTAGAGAGGGCGCTGCACAACATAATTTTTTGTGAGGTAATGAAAAACCGAGTGTCAAATTTGAAAGAACATGCAATTTCAATGGCAGAATAAACTATTTGGTCAAAATCGGTTCAGAAACGGCTGAAATGTCAATAAATATACCCCGATCGTAATAAATTTGGGCCCCAAATTTATTTGATGATTCTAAAAATTAAAATTGAAATGCTTACACTTTTTCAAAAATTGTCAAAAGCGGTTTTTTAATAGTTGTTGATGATCTCTCTATCTAATCAAAAACACCAGTTAACAAAACTCCACATGAATAATTTTGCATGAAAAAGGGTTGAAACCAGTGGCTTACCCAGGATTTTTTCAAGGCAATTTTCGTAGCCGAGTCTAAGTACATGTACTTTCAAATTTTTCGAGATCAAAACCAAGTAACTATTGCTCGAAAACCCTCTCAGTGGGGGAGGGCCGGGGGGGGGGGGGGTTGTTCGTAGAAATTGTTGAAGCCGAGACCAGATACTTTCACATTTTTTGCTTCTGAGGCCACGGTCAGTCAAACAATTTCAAGATCGAGATCAAGTATTTTAACAATTTTCGAGGTCGAGACAGAGTTTTTCGCAAATTTTCGCGTCCGAGATCAGGTTTATGACGGTCGAGACCGCTAAAAATGGTCTCGAGACCGGCTAAAATTTGAAAAGGGGGGGGGTTTCAAACTCCAGCCTTTTTTGGTCAAAGGGAGGGGGAGGGGTTTGAACTCCCCCCCCCCCCCCCCCCCCCCCCTCCCTGGGTACGGCTATGGTTGAAACCAATGCTTATTTAGAGAGCGCCCTCTTTTAACGGCTCTTTTTTTTTTTTATAATAACAGGTTTTTTACTTAGTCGTAATTTTGTATACCTTTCGAGCATGGTGGAGTTATAACTATTAGTTTGTAATGTTACTGTGCAGGTTTTGGTTACTAAAATTCAGCCTTACCAAAACTATACTACCCCTTTAAAGTCTCCCATGGAGACTTTCAAATCCCAACCATCTAATCATTATGAGAAATAAATATTCATTAACATGTTCTATTGCTTCTATTGCTTCTGGAAATGAATCAAGGTTTGTGAAAACCACTAGAGTGAATTTTGACAATGTTACTAGATCACTTTATATGGTAAATATCGACATGTATAAACAAACTAGGAATATGTGTATACAATAATTCAATTCAATAAACAAAGATTGGAGTAAACCACTTAAATCGTTGCATAAAAAAAATACAAACACCACTTTGAAACTCAATTGTGACCCACGTAAACGTAAGGAGACAATGTTCCCGAATAGAGCGAACTAAGAAAAAGCGGTTTGAAATTGAACGCTACCAATTAAAAATCTTTACCTAGCTACATGACATGTAAGTGTACTTCTATGACATGTTAAAATTCCAAGGCCAAATGTTGAATTACAAAAATACAGTTCTTTTGAGGCATGATGTAAGGCATTGAATCCCACACCTTCTTCTTAAAGACTGGACTCATATGCCCTGATAAGACCCAAACCTCAACAAGAGCAGAATATGAAAACACAAAGAGACATGGGGCCCGTTTCAGAAATAGATGCAATCAATTGTAACGGTGCAATAAATTTCAAGTAAGATCATTTGCATATTCCCTGACTTGCAACTTTCAAATCGATCTCAACTCTTTCTGCAACGGGGCCACATTCGTACTTCTAGTGATATGATTATTATAAATGAAAGAAAACCTGTTACTATATTTCTAAGTGCGAGTGCTCTTATCATAGTTTGCACGGTAGAACAAGGCTATTGTTAGTCGGATTGAGCCACCTATGTCTCATTTATATGAGAACTGTATCATTTGTGCATTAATGGATTAGCTTAGTTCCTCTTCTCTGAAATGACACCCAATAAACAATCGCTCGCTACATGGCTGAGTACCTTCTCTTTGTTTACAAGGGTGTCTCAATCATAATGTGCCAAATTGACAATTATCTGTGCCTAATCCTATGTATTCTGGTGCTATAGGACAAATCAATGCATGAATGAATGAATGAATAAATGTGTATATTGCATGAGTGCAATGGCAAATTACTTTAAATAGCGCCAACACCGTCTGATATGTGTCAACAGTCATGCTCACTACATTTACATTTTGACGGAATGCTTCATCGAATGACAATTAAACTGGGGTTTGAGTACCCCACATAACAGAATCGCAAGCCAAAAACTATGCTACCCTTGTCGCAGACGCCAACATATCTGAAGATTAAGTATTCGAACGGTGCCTTGCAATCATAGCCTGTTGAAAAATACAAACACGGACAATTATGGATTCGAGAAATGTAAATAGTTGTGGAGAATTAGGCATTTGAGTAATACGGAAAGCGGGTGACCACATATCTAAAATCATATATAGCATTCGAATAGACTGACGTAGTTACGTCTTATTCTTTTAATATTCCGATTTCATGTACATTTTACTTTTGTAATTGTTATTCAAATTAAACAAACAATAAAAAAAAGACTAATAAGCCTAGCCAATTGAGGTAATATTAACCATGGAAAATATGCCGGTAAGGAATGAGAAGTAGTGTTATCAGGACAAACTTAGGTCACATACATATGTTTACAATTCTATAAATATATAAAGAAATCAAATCGAAATTGCATAGATCCATTTTATTTGTTCAATTCACCAATTATTCAAATGTCATGCAATGTTTTCCTCATTTAATGTTCGAACATTAATTTGAAAAAAGGTACAAATTAAATAAACTGGAATATTTTGGAACATGAAACATATTTGTTGAATTTCAATAGAAATGCCAATTCCTGAATTTATATGACACAATGTTCACATCTAAATTCTGGAATCTTATTTCATAGAACAGAATGCATACAATGTTTAAAATATAAATACAATAATAAACGTGAAATAAACGTGAACTGTTCAAAATAAGTGAAAGTGCGAAAATGGGACCAACCGTGGCTGTAGTAAATGACAGGACTCGACGGAGCATTGGCATTGCTTCCCACCTCCATCCCCCATCTTACTTTTGTGTTATTAAAATTCTCATGAAAAGGTAAATCAAATTCCAATTGAGGGTTTCCAGCTACAAATAGATTGATGGATCTTTCTAAATTACCAACGCATTTTACATAAAAATGTATGGGTACGTCCACTTTCTTTTTTGCAGTTCTTTTTTTTAAAGATGCGCAAGACTTAACATAAAAAAGTACAGAAACGGGAAAGGGGGGGGGGGGGGCGAGGGGAGCATTGTGCCCCCTCCCCCCACTCTATTTGCGTCAAATGTATTACCAAGTATTACCAAGAATAGGGGGCTTCATCGATTAGGACCATTCATACACGAGGATTAGACGACTGCCTGGATGTCATGAACCTTGAGGGATACATAATACCCCTTTATCACATGTGTATATTTCATTTCAGTTCATGTTTTGTTTTTATTCCACATTCTGCATTTAAAACATCTCCTAAAATATGTTTTGCGTTGCTTTGGATAAATGGCAGGATAGCTATAAATGTATCACATCAGCTATTAAATGCGAAAAGATACATGCTTGATCGAACTGTAGAGGCTCATAATAGTATTTGCTAGAAATTTACTGTCAGTTACGTTGTGGAATTTCAACAACCCATTGTGTGACCACCCAGCTTAAAATGCAGAAAATGTCGGAAATCCTGATTTTCAGCAAATTACCATATTTGAATGGGTTGACAATTTCTAATTGATTGTGCAAGTTTTAAGGTTTCAAGCGTACAGACCTTAATTTACATATAATACTGTAGAAATTGTCGAGACCAAAAATGAAGCAAGAGTGATTTTAGCAGGATTCGTAGATCAGTTTGTAATGCTTGCTTTCTGCTGGGAACTCTCACAACATTGCATGCCTACAGTTTTCATAATATATTATTGAGCCATGCTAATAAAATACTGCATATATTAAAGGCTAATTACAATGTATGACGACTTTCAGCTTAACCCTATCTTAACTGGGGGGGGGGGGGGGGGTCAATTTGACCCCCCCCCTCGACTTTTTGCGCGATAATTCCGCAACGCGCGCAGATATTGCCGCGTGACTTCATGAGTTTTTCATTGAAGTCTTGCGCAACTTTTGCGACGACCGGGTATACCGTTCTAAAGTCACGTGACCCAAAAATCGCTAAATTTTGTGATTTGTGTACAAATCCTATGGAAATTGATTTTTTTTCCTAGAAAAGACAAAATCTTCATTATTTTTCATTCTAATCACTGCAATTATGTAATTTTGGGCTAAAAATGGTTGGATAATGGTCAATAATTATTTCCATTGGAAAAAACAATAAAAAAACATAATTTTTTTGAAAACCTGTTAATTAAGTCATGGATCGATTAAACGAAAACATGAACGCGTCGCTAACACTTCAATGTACCTCCATGCAAAATTTCGCGTGAATCGGACGAGCGGTCTCCGAGATGTTAGGGGGGGGTCAAATTGCCCCCCCCCCCCCCCCCCAGTAAAAACCTGGTCTCAAATAGGCCAGTTAAGATAGGGTTAAAGGTGCACCTGTAAATTATCTAACTCCACAAAAATTAATTTGAGCTTCCATATTTCTCTTCACCGTGTTGTTTGGCTTATGGTAAGAGAAAACAAAATAGGGTTAGATTCTATCAAATGCCCCTTTAGTATGACGATGTCTATCATTGATAATCATTCAGCTCAAGAGCGTTTAATCAACGGTCAAAAACGTCATACTGTATTTGTAAAAGTGATTTGATGAGTCTTTCATACCCATTTCTAAGGATCTTTGATGCACCCATCGTACATGGTATCCCTCTTTAGATTAGTCTTCATTTAACGGATTTGGAATTTGATGGGACATGTGCAAGACTTACAAGGAGTTGATACAAAGTTTGTAAGATGGGTAAGCAGCTATCACTGCATTTTTGTTCATTACTTGGACATTATTTACCATGAAATTCTCGCACATCTCTCGGTAGACTACTCAAATCACAGCATAATGTTATCAACTCTTTGTTAGTGTTTGCACATGTCAGCAAAGCTACTAGATTCATGAAATGAAGACAATTATAGTAGTTCAAGGTAGCGAGGCCTAACATGACATTAAACCGTCTTAATGCAACTAACTACGTACCTATATCCCGTGGCAAGAGTGACACTTATAGTACGTTCGCCGTCTCTGCCATTGGTGATTTTGAAGTTGAAGTTGATGTCACTTTTTTGGTTTCTTAGATCAAGAGGAAACGTTGTAAGCAATCTCCGACGTTTAAACAGATCTTCTGTTGGTACAGGCTGTTCCTGAATGAAGAAAAGGGAAGTATATCATAAAGGAAATGCATGAAATATTCTGTACAATTCTTGTGCATGGCCGACGGAACTAGGGGAAAGCTCTTACTGAAAGTGATGCCTGTAAAGTGTCTTAACTCCACGAAAAATACTTGGAGCTTCCTCGTTTCTCTTCTGCCGTGTTGTTTAGCTTATGGTAAGAGAAGAATAAAATAGGGTTAGATTTTTTAAAATGTCCCTTTGCTATGAAGATAATTATCATTGAAACTCATTATTTCAAAAGCGTTGATCAACGCTTTTGATAAAAAGTACAATTGTCCTAGCTGAACACGTCCGCATGCAGCACGCGTGAGAACATTCCGGAGATTGAACTTTGAGCCAAGCGAGTGCAAATTCCATGAATTCTGTACGTCTGTAAACATACATGGGTGCGAATATCTCAAACGGATCATTATTTACTGCGACAAATGTATGGCAGACCATCAGTATTCGGTGATAAAATATGAACTCAATATTCGTTTTTTTCACTAGGTAAACAGTGTTCGTTTTCTTTCAAACTTTCACAAATCTTTCAATTGTATTTTACAATGATATTGATATAGGATTGAAGTCTCAAATGTCATTTTGTGCAATATCTGACACTTTACAGGTATCACTTTAAGAAAAACATATCCCCTCATGCCAATAATCGAAGCAGTGAGCACCCAGGATTTTAAATAAAAAGAACCGACCAAAACATTCGTTGGACATCATTAGCAGAACGTAACAAATGTTTCTTTCATTTTCATCCATCTGTGATAATCTGGTGCAAATAGTACGCAGGATTTTCTAAGCAACGTTCAAATAACTTCACAAAATAATAATACATTTGTAAACACACATACAAATACCTCTGTTTGGTCGTCAATGCTAACACTTAGAATGATGTCTCTCTCATCGAGGGAAATAGGTTGCTCTAAACCCATAGTAGATTTGCCGGTACTCCATTCCCTTCAGGTCCGATACTACGTCCTAAGTGGAAATATAATGCAATATAGGCCTACTCAAGGACAATCATGAATATTTAATATAATGTCATAGTGAGAGTCAATATAGGGCCTAATTTTTTTATCCTAAAATAATATTCTTCAGAGGCTGAAAAATATTCTGCTAGGAAAGAAAATGTAGGCCCTATATTGACTCTCATTTTATTACACAGGCATTATTATAGTAGATTTAAGCAGTTTTCAGCAGTATTTTTGTATCATAATCATGTCCGTGTCCAAATAAAAGAGAAATCAAATGTTCAAATTGTAGCAAACTATAGACTAAGATGAACGATAAGTTACAGAGAAATGGATTTTGCAATGTGTATGTGTTGAGTATCTGTCATGATCTTATTCAAATCACAATGCATAAACTGCTCTTATTAATAAATGGACACTGCATTTTATGGCATAATTTGTCATAGGGAACGTCTGAAATATTGCTTATGATTACATCTAAAATTCCAGAGGTTTTTGCAAGCATTTTGACATAAATCATTTTTATTTAGAAGTCCTTGTTTCGAACCAATTGGTTGATCACTTCCTTCCAGAAAAATTGACGCGTCCCTGTTCCCTAGCTCTTCTATGCATGTTCGTCAAGGTCAATACAAGGTGACCTGCTGCACTGCATGTTTTCAATAATTTGATGTACGCGCTGCCATTGAATAGGTCTTCTTATCGTTTGAACTCACTGTCAGTAACAAATCCATTTTTTAAATCATGTGATCTTGCAAATATTACACTAATTTATATACCAAACTAAACTGTTCATTTAAGGACAACATA
Source organism: Echinarachnius parma (assembly GCA_037951105.1). Taxonomy (NCBI): domain Eukaryota; kingdom Metazoa; phylum Echinodermata; class Echinoidea; order Clypeasteroida; family Echinarachniidae; genus Echinarachnius; species Echinarachnius parma. The sequence goes on along the minus strand of JBAMJV010005569.1, from coordinate 108,317 downwards.
AGTGCAAGCTATCAATAGTATTATTAAATAATTTATTTTCACTTGTCCAAACAGGGGGACTGGTTGGATTCTAGCAATTGAATGTGGCATTAAAACAGTAAACTGTCTGAACTTACATCCTTTATTCCTGGAAGATCCTCAAATACTTCGACATTGAGGATAGGTTTGCGATTTCTTGGCATGACTTTGGGCAGAGAGGGGATGAGTGAAATAGTCTTTGACATGGAACCTTCAACAGCAGGTTGGATTTCGCTGAAGTCAAATACATCAATCGTCAACATTCTCGAGCCGATACCGCGCGTGCTGTTGCTGCACTCAGTGCGCTTCCATGATTCACAAACTTGAAAAGGAATCAGACATATTCATGTATTTAGTTGATTTCATGCCGTTACATCTGACATCTGCCAACTTTATAAGGATTGTTGTGGTTACTGGTCACATAATAGGCTAATTTAAAAACAAGATCTGGAAATGGGAAAAAGTACAAATAAAAAAATATATATATATTTAACATTATATACCTTGCACAAAAAGTTCCGCAATCGAGGTTTGCACATTAATAACTTTTTTATTACGCTATTACCATTCATAAATTTGGGATCATTGGAGAGCGTGAATCCTCCTCTTTGCATTGATATAACATTTGCTATGAATATTTTATCATGGAATGTGCATTGCATCCAAATGTAGGGCAAAGTCAAAAGTAAAATGTTGCAAAATGCACTGATTTTGTCAACAGAGTGCCTTCCTTGGCTTGAATGGGAGTAAGGTGGTCATGCATTCAAGCCACGTTTTAATCTTCAAACAAAAGGAAGGCACACTGTTGACAAAATCAGTGCATTTTGCAACATTTCATTTTTACTTTGCCCTACATTCGGATGTAATTCACATTCCATGATAAAATATCCATAGCAAATGTGATATCAATGTAAAGAGGAGGATTCACGCTTTCTAATGATACCAAATCTATGAATGGTAATAACGTAATAGGCATTCAAGCCACATTTTAATCTTCAAACAAAAGGAAGGCCCTTTGTTGACAGAATCAGTGCATTTTGCAACATTTCACTTTTGACTTTGCCCTACATTTGGATGCAATGCACATTCCATGATGAAATACTCATAGCAAATGTTATATCAATGTAAAGGGGGGAATTTACGCTTTCCAATGATACCAAATTCATCAATGGTAATAACCTAATAGAAAAGTTATTAATGCGCAAACCTCGATTGCGGAACTTTTTGTGCGAAGTATAGAAGATGAGTAAATAATCTTGAGAAAAGAGAAATATTTGGAACAGTATATCAAGAATCATATATCTTATAAAATGACAGAAAGTAAACACACAGTTTGTTGGGGGATGGTAGACCCCGAGTGTGTTTTGATTGTCTTAGTGCTATATATATTCAAGGTTCTGTCGTGGATTACATTATTTTCTTGCCGCAATGTTCTCTCAGCATTGGGTGCGTATTTGTCAATTATTTCAATGTAAAGATAAATGTAGCATCTGCCTGCAATCCATGTAATCTTGTTTAAATCTAGTTAAATCAGTAATGTGATCGAAAGGTTACGATTCACATTCTTTTCTAGATTTGTGGCTCGATTATTCAACAAAGTTCAATGGATCACTTTACGAAGTATAACTACCTGCTCGGTGATAGTGTATCATCTTCGTGTCATTTTCCCTCGATGATATGGAGTGAGGTAGTATTAAGGTTACAGGCTTCAAGAACACCAATCCATCCGGAGAGCACCTGACCCCATAACTCACTAACATCTCACCATCACGCAAAGGAAGATCACTGGGTGAATCTGTCATGACCTGTATTGATATAGTTTCAGTGGTGCCTTCTGCTAGAGCACCAGATGGAATGGATAATACAATGCCGTAGTGATCGACCTGCAGCTGTCCTCCAGTGTGAGTAAAAGTTCCAGATGCACTGTCTTTAGAACATGAAGTAGGGAGATCTGGTGAATATCCTGAAAAGGGGGAGCAGAAAGAATTGCTGATGATTAGGTACCTAGGAGTTTGATGTTTGATGAATCACTCTAACAGTTTGTTAAAAACAAACATATATACATTTTTTAACATAATACAATTATCAACAAATGTAAAAAGTAATCAAATTAGCTAATAAATATATGCTAAATTTAAGTTTTAATCACATTTACAAGGTGTATGTAATTGACTGTTGTTATGTAATAATATAGACAGAAGTATTATGAGAGTTAACACAGGGCCTAAATTTTAGATCCTAGCAGAATTGTCTTCAGAGGATGAAAAGGTGTAAACGTGATGTATCAATAGACATATGAGAATATATACAATATACAATTATAAACAGTATCAAACATAAAACATACAGGCCAAGGCGTTCCTATAAAATATAGTGGGGAAAAGGAGAAAAGGATGGATTTAGTTAATTTGAATTGACCAATCAGATTGCAGAGATTCTGAAACCCATTTTATAATACCTACTAAACCCATCATTTACTCGCACTGCCCCCTCTCTCCCTCACTGCCAGTAGTATAGCTATAATGTATCTGTTATACTGTACGTATATTTAGTGATTGAATGCCGAACTTATCAAACTGCTGATCAAATTCGTTTCCATATTGTAACCATACAACGAGAGAATCCATTGATCAACCAAAATAATGTTTTTCTACAGGACAGATACAAAAAATAACGAGTTAACATACATGTACAATATTATCTCACTCAAAGATCTGGTGACGGGTAAATTGCTAGTTATAGTAGATAAGCAGTTTTTAGCAGTATTTCTGCATCAGCCAGTAGTATTACACCATCTAATAAAACGTAGTCCTGATAAAGAATAATATACCATAGGCATTGACCACAAGGTATGACATTCCCATTACAAGTACAGCTGCTATCAGGGCCAACAGATACTTGATGCGTTGAGGAGGTGCATCACATTTGTGTGTTGATGGCTCGCCTACGTCGGACATTGCACTATCTGTTGATGAGGATTTTATTAACAAAATAGAAAATTTTAGATTAATCATAAAAAAATAACTGGTCGATTCTAACAAAAAGTGTACAAGCAAGATTTCAACCTCCTTTGATTGTTTAACACTTGTGCACACCTCAGGTCGAAGTTCCTATAGAACCAACACCCATAGGCATAATGGTTTCTATGGGATCCTATGGGTTTCAATAGGGGAAGTTGAACATGGGTTCCTATGGGTCTCTAAGGGTTTCCTATGGGTCTTTCTATGGGTTTTGTTTCTTTGGGAGTTTCGACCTGGTAAATTTATATGGGTCACATAGAAGCCCATAGGACATCATAGAAAAACCCATAGAACATCATAGGATACCCATAGGATACCCATTGGGAAGCCATAGGATTGGCCCATGGTTTCTATGGGAATTTCGACTTGGGACACAAAGGAGACACGTCAACCATATCCAAAAAGTGCCACCCCCAATTTCTCCAAATGACCCGAAGAATTTAATGATACACTACATGTACTTCATGTCACCTACGAATGAGATTGACTAACCCAGAAAAAGTGATTATGTGACCTTCAAGTGTACTTGCTTCATGCTACTTGCCTGTGGCATGGAAACCGCTCTCTGCTGTTGATGCCTCGCCTATGTCATGTAGACTGCTCGCATTTGTTGATGTGTCATGCATACCACTGTCCAGTCCTGATGAGCCGCCTTTATAATCGTTGAGTATAAGTAGAAAAAAAGAGACGGTTGATAGCCATTAAAATTAAAATAATTATCATTGGAGGTTTCAGAGAGGGTTTGGGTAAAAATCGTGATTTGTTTTAATTTAAAAATTGTTTATTTTGATATAAATCAGATTTGTTTTTGTTCAAATGCATTAAATATGTTTGCGATACAATCATTTTCTTCCCGTAGACCTTACAGTGCATAATAACTATTGAAAGAAAGGACAGAGATGGACAAAATGCTAATAATTAATTTTGGGTACTTTTTGTATTACAGTCAAACCTGCTAATGCGACCAATTGTCTATAGCGACCACCTGCTCATAATGACCGCTCTCTGGTCCCCCCATGAACAATCATGTGTTAAGTGACCTGCGTAACACGACCACAAGCCTAACGCGACCAGCGACCACCCCATTTGGGTCCCGACGCACATATAAATCTATGTATACCGACCACAAAGTTAGCGCATTAGCAACCAAGGCATCAAATCGGACGCCTCGATTCGCTCAAGGCTCCGATTCTGACGTTGTCACTGCATAAAATAAACTCTTTTTTTTTTAATGCCAATGAACTTCATACAGACCCATAATTACCAACACTAACTGCTTCTGACTCATAAACAAAGAGTATTAATGTCCTCCAGTACCTGATGCTGATACAGAAATGTGTAGAACAAAGGCACTTCACTCAACATCACAACATAATGATAATTAGCACTTAACATAACTTTGACATCCAACAAATATTTTAATCGCAGAAGTGGGGTGTTTGTCACTCTTTTAAATAATAATCCGTGCACTTGTTACGACCAAACAATGCATTTTTACATGACGTGATTTTGCTGTTAGGTGAAAACCTCACTTTGAGGGCCTGAACTGCGGGGTGATTTCTGAGCTCTCAAGCCTGCATCCAGTAGAGTTTTATCAGGGTTGGCACTTTCTTATCACTAGCCCCTCTCTCTGTGATAGCATTGGGCCTCGGGGGGCAGTTAACACAGCGTGGGATTGTTGACAGTAGTGATAAACTGTCAGAAACTGATAAGAATGTGACCGAGTTGATTACCACGATGGTGGAAATCAAACTAACGACAGAATCACCTAATGGTTCAGAATTCTATAGAAAACTACACATAATAATAATAATAATATCCAATTTTTACATAGCGCTTATCACGATTGATAATCATCTCTAAGCGCTGACGATTGATAATCATCTCTAAGCGCTGATGTGATAATCATCACATGCGCCTACGCATAGCTGATTCTCTCATATGAGTAAATACATGACACATTTTGCAATTTAATTTCACTTAAAAATATAACCCAAACTTTTACTATAATTCAAAATATAATGCTAATATATAATTTCAATTTGTGTTGTGGTTATGCTAAATGGAACTATGAACACGTGCGTGTATACAGATGCCAATTATGTACACATGTGCATATAGGCACAGTATGCTACCATACATTCAAAATGGCCGCCAAGTTGTCTAATGTGACCACCTGTCCTACAGCGACCACTTTTCGCCGGTCCCTTGAGTGGTCGCTATAGACATGTTTGACTGTACTCTGTATTTATTAATGTACCAGGTTTTTGTGATTTTTATGATTTATTTACGAAAATGCTTGGGTAATTGAAACCATAACTGGTTTAGTTCAATTAGCTCTAGGCCCATGGTTGGGGAAATCATGAATTCAAACATTTACCAAACACAAATCAATTTCTTTTATTAAAATTGTTATGATTTGTATGATTTTTAATGATTTTTAAGAGTTTGTATGATTTTAATGATTTTTTCAAAACCTAAAAGCGATTTAAATGATTTTTTGGTTCAGCCTCCACACTGAACTTTTTCTCTACTGCCCTGCTTGTGAAAGTGAAATCATGTAGTATTTGATCTTACTTGCCCCGTTACTTCTATACCTCGCACAAAAAGTTCCGCAATCGAGGTTTGCGCATTAATAACTTTTCTATTACGCTATTACCATTCATAAATATGGCATCATTGGAAGGCGTAAATTCTCCCCTTTACATTGATATAACATTTGCTATGAATATTTTATCATGGAATGTGCATTGCATCCAAATGTAGGGCAAAGTCAAAAGTGAAATGTTGCAAAATGCACTGATTTTGTCAACAGTGTGCCTTGGTAATCTCAACCAGTTCTTGAGATATCACAATCACAAGCTGTTTTGGCACACATAATGGTCCGTGACCTTGACATCTGACCTCATGACTCTAAAATGTAATCAGTTTATGAGCTCCTCAGGATATATACAGGTACCAAGTTTGTTAGTAATTTGTCAACCGGTTCTTGAGATAACACAATTATAAGCATTTTTTCGCAAATAAAGGTAAACTAAATGCAACTAACATGCCGTTATCAAGATGTTGAACAGATGAACAAATATCAGAGATCTTTGATAGATCTAAGATATATTTAGTATTTCAAACATAATAATTTAACATCATGTGCATGCCCCAAGCCAGGATACTTGGAGGGGGTGTAATTTAAAAAAGCAGACTTTAGCTCGCAATGTAACAAACAATTACCAAGATTAATGAGTAATGGTAAGCTGTCAACCGGTTCTGAAGATATCACGAGAACGAAAATGGGACGGACGGACGGAGGGACGGACGACCTGGCAACTTCGTAAAATGTAATACCTCACGACACATACATGTGTGGAATCCACTGTACCTTGTTTGTTTAGCCGGCGTGTGAGCATTGTAATAATTGAATGGATGCACGTTCGTTACATATATCTAAACAAACTCAATGGCCCGAATTTTCATATGTGGCTCAATAATGTGCCTGGCCTAAAAAGACAAAGACTACCACTTTGCAGCAGTATACTTATTGTCTCGTTACTATGGTCCCCTGAGAGATTATAATGGTTTCCTTTCATTATCCATTCAATCCCTTGAGTTCTGATTATAGACATCAGGACAAAGGGCCCAAATGCGGTCATAGTATAGTCTGTCATCAACCAAATAGCGACCTGGATCATCCTGGACATTGTATTGCTGGTGACCTGTTATAATATGACTTAATTTAAGAAAACCATTATAATATCTCCGGGGACCATAGCGACAAGACAATAAGTATGCTAGTTCAAAGTGTTACCGGTAGTCTTTGTCTTTTTTAGGCCAGGCACAAGTTGAGCCACAAGTTGAGAATCCGGACCATTGTGGTTAATATAAAAATGATCACTTGCAAAATGTGAAACTTTAGGTTAAGTCTACACCTTAACGATTCAAATTGTACCATTTGAGCCCCTTTGAGCAAAATATGTATGCAAAAGTGTATTTGTAGAGATAGAGGTTAAAATCGGCACTATTCTGGGTTCAAAATAAATCTTGGTAGGTAAAGATGTAAGCAATTTAACATGCATTTTAATACGGAGCAGTGGGGTGCAAAAGTAAACCTTAAAGGGGAATTCCACCCCAGAAATGTGATGTTTGCTATAAAATGAGGTGAATATGAAGAAACATGATCGAAAATCTGAGCCAAAACGGTAGAGCAATAAAAAAGTTATGACAGGATGAACTTTGCTCCGATTCTTACTATGGTTCGCAATTGCTATCGATCGTGACGTCACTTGCGAGCTGCAGCCATTTTGACTTCTACATGGAAATTTTACAAAATTTAAATGTTTGTCATAACAAAGCAAATTGATCAGCTTACACATTCCAATGAGGTTGCCCCATCGATATTCTTCTATGAATTCGTGAAAACAAGCAGAGAAAATTTATTTTTTAGCAACGAAAATGAGAAATAAGTGTATTTTCATGTACTAAAGCCATGGCGAGTTGCTCGTGAATGATGTTGCATATGGCGGCAATTTTGAAACCATCGCTCATTACTACATGATGTTCAAATAGGTATAACTCCCGTGTTTCTTGTCCGATTTTGATCAAATTTTCACCAATTACTCCTCTTGTTCTGCTTATTCAAATAACGAATGGTGTTATCAGGCCCGGAATACCCCTTTAAAGAGCTTAATCTGGCACCTATCTCTTTGGGGGAACAATTATCAGCCCTTGTATTGAAAAAGAAATATCCACCATCAAGTAGGAGAATCGAGTGGCATTAGGGGCACAGTCTAAGAAATTTGTTATAATTTGATTTGAGGGTTTATATCACTGTTTTGTTATACCTTTAGTCATTCAAATACTGTTGGAGTATGGGCCCTAATGCCCCTTTACGTACACCATTGTTTATTAATATATTGTTCCTCCTGTTTAATTATTAACACGAGATCCCCATGAGGTATTATGTTGAGGAATTTCAAAGTGTGTACATGTTTTATTTAAGTTACACCTCTATCGAACCTTAGTGGAAAAATATGCAGTCAATGAAGAGTCAAATATGATTTTCTTATGATTTTATTTGTATCAAATGTGTAAAATGCTTTATGTTAAAGGGGGCTATTGCCTACAAGTTTATAACTTTTTTGTAGTCTCCCTATTTCAATGCTTTATTTATATGATTGATAAGATTAAGATTAAAATGAATATACAAACTTGAACTTGAACTTGAACTTGAACTTGAACTTGAAGTTCTGCTGTAATTTCGGACTCGACCAGGGTAACTTGCAACAGGTGGTGACCTCTGATAGCCTTCCAACTAGAAAACAATAATATGTTTACAGAAATAGATGAATTTCATGTTTTAATTTAAGGACGAGTGTGTTGACAAATGCATTATCCAATTCGAGTAAGAATGGTCTGATGAATTCAACTGAACTCCCCAACATAGTTCGGAAATTTGATCGCTTACATATCACAAAGTCATAAGACAGAAAACAAAAGTTAAAGACATCATGAAGAAGTAAGAGAAGCAAATTGGAGATGGGCAGGGCATGTAGCAAGACCTCAGAACAATAGATGGACATATGGCAACCAAGGAAGGGAAAAGCAAGTGGAAGGCAGGGTAAACGATGGAGAAATGAACCAACATCATACATGGGAACGGCAGTGTGGAATAGGATAGCTAGAGATATAAGATAATGGAAATGTCATGAGGAGGGCTTTGTCCAACGTCAGGATTTACTATAACCTGATCAATAGATACATCTTTTCTTACAAAATGAGGTTGATTATACCTGATATCCCTTGATAAAATGAGTATTCCTCGTAATAAAAATATTATATTGTAAACTTCATGAATTTGGGGTAAGAGAATAAGTGGTAGATCAGAAGCAAAATGTGGCAAAATGCACATTGACTCTAATATGACTGTTATCCGAAGTATTTTGATAATCCTAGTCTTTATTAATCAATATATGGCTTTGTTTACATCTTATATACCCTAAGAAACATTAAAGTATCATTTTTTTTATTGTAATCTAACATCCTGTTCTTGAAACTGTGCAATGTCAAGCTATATTTTCATATATATGCCCCCTGTCACCTTGACCTTTGACCTCATGGCCCCCAAATAGTGATGGTTGCAGCGAGTTTTACTTGTTACAATTACCGTGTAGCAATCGCTTGCATTTTTTCAAACACTTCCAGACCAGTTTGAACTATTGCTTAATCAGAACATTCTTGATTTACCTGATATGTATCTTAGCTTTCATTCCATTTCGAGATGATGAAGAGCTCATGGCTCTATAAATGCTATATTGTGCCCTCCTGTTGTGATCCACTTTCATTTTGATTAGCTACTCACAGCACGTCTCCGCCCTGTTCCTTAGCTATATGCATGTGTTTGTAACTTTGTATTATGCCCAATATGTTATTTGATATACTTTTGACCGGCTGTGCCGCACAGAGATCTGAAATGGGGGTCTTAAGAGCTGACTACAATCACAAAATATAGGGTCTTTGGAGCTACAAAATCCCTGAAACAGGAGTAAAGGGTCTAAGGAGCAGACTAAAACTAAACATATGGGCAAAAAACGAGTTACCAAAGACCTATGGAAACCCTCAAAACCCTAAAATGGTGGTCAAAGAGCTGACTAGAAGAAGAATAATGGACTACACAACTCGCATCTAAGTGGAGCGGCAATTTTTGAAAATCGGGTATCTTGAGAGCGATAATCGGTTGTGAAAAGGGGGTCTTTCCCTATTCATTTATTTATTTATTTATTTATTAACGTTTTATTTCAACAGGGTTGCCCTTTCAGTTAAACAACTGATCTACCAAGGGGCCCTGCATACAATAAAAAACAATACAATGCACAATTTGAACACAACAACACAATGAGAATAAATACAAATGAATAACAAATATAGACATAAAATAGATATAACTAACAACTACTTTCATCAAAAAACAAACTAAACAACAAAAAAAAAAAAAAAGAAAACCTAACTTTTACTCAGATTGGGAACTGTGGTAGTGTGTGAAATATTTACTACTAAAATGTATACTAGGAAATATATATTAGTAATTAGATGTGATCGATAAGTGATAATAATTTACATTGCCTTTTAAAAGAGGCAACTGATGTGGTATTTCTAATGCAAAGTGGGAGATTGTTCCAAATTATCGAACCTAAATACTAGATATGCATTGTCACGTACATGTACATACCCATTGGTGTGCACACAACTTCTCAATTTTGTAAATACGGTTTCAGTATCAATAGAAACCATACCACACTTTTTTAATTATTCACAATGAAAAGTGTCAAGAGTATTATTCAAGACACAAGACACTGCAGAGAGAAATACAATCGTAGTAAGTTAGATGTGTTCTAAATGCGCAATTCATATTTTTATTGGTTGAAACGTAGGCCTACAAAGTTTCTGACTTACAATCAATTGTACCTTACAATCTATTGGATCTCTTTATGCTAGTGAACTTTGGTTCAGTTCGAACTGAAAGAAACTTGTGGGTTCCAATATCTACCTTCTTTTTGAGTTCCGTCCTTGCATTAAGGTATTGACGATTCCTGGCATACTTTTTGTCCAATTTGGATATGTCATCAATTATATCTGGATAATAACCAGTGATATAAATAAAGAAATTCAACATGGTAATACATATGATATACTGCATACACGTGTACTTTTATCTTAAAAGAATGATGGTGTAAATAGATGGAAATATTCAAATAAAGGTAAAAAAAGATGTTGAACAGATGAAAACATATCAAGAGTTCTTTGATAGATCTATACTAAGATATATTTAGTTCTTCAAACATTACAATATAACATCATGTGCATGGCCAAAGCCAGGATACGTTGAGGGGATGTAATTCAAGGAAGACTTTTGGCACGTTCTGATATACTGGGTATTTTGATTTTGAATAATTCAAAAAGTATTGCATGGATCAGTGGGGTAATAAGCCAAAACTTTGGGGGGCACAATCTGTGCAAAGGAGCGAAGCTACCATGCTTTTGTATTTGTCAACTTGGAAATGTGCAATGTGGTGCATACCTAAGAAGGAAATTTAGAATTTACGACATGTACTATATGGCGTAATGAGCCTAAACTTTTTGTTCTTTGGGGTGGAAGTGGGTAGGAAAACCCACATCACCACCAGGTATATAGCATAATGGCAGGTTCGCCAACTTTGAGCAAGCAGTGAGTGTAAGACTTTGCGATGTAGCAAAGCGAGCAAACCCGAATGAACAAGCGGCTGAGAAGGGGGAGGGTGTGGGAGGGGGTCGTGGTTAAAAATAAGAAATAACCCATGTTTGAATTTTATTGGGGGGAGGGGGCAACAGCCCCCCCTCACTCCACCAGTACGCCAGTAGCATGGATAATATTTATTATTAAAGCAGACTATAGCTGAAGAGTGCATTAATATGAAAGGGATATACAGTTCCGGTCAAAATGAATTTTAGTAACAAAAACTTACGCCATATCATTACAAGCTTATAGTCATACCTCCATCATGCCTAAAAGGCAAAACTTATGAACAGCTATAAATAAGCCTGCTTGATTGATCAAACAAATTTGATTCTGTCACTAAAATTTGGTGCCTTTAAAACAAGAACAACATATTATAATTAACAGTCATACTACAAATTGTAAACCATTATCCCATGAGCTACTAACCTCTCAACTGAGGTCTGCTTTTAGGCAAGTCATCCCGACCTTCTTTCAGGATACGTTGAATAACCTCAGGGGTATCCTTTGGTATTAGGTTATCTTGAATATCTAAAATATTTGGAGAAAAGGATATAATAAGGTACTACCTGGTAAATAAAACAAAAATAAGCACACGGTAGTGTAATTATCCATAAATTAACCCTAACTAGGCCGGGTTATTTTGGCTATGCTCTGCCTCTCCCCCCCCCCCAGATCTCGTGGTTATCTTGTGGATACATGTACTTGTAAGATTTTGCGCAGAATGAGCGCCCGATGAGCGCGCAACTGCGCGCAGTCTATTTTTTTCACCGTCTGAACACAATCAGCTTCGAGACTCGTGGTTTGGGTTGACCTCATGACCAAGATATGCTTCCGGTGTGAAACAAGTCAAGTGAGAAAGGCGCGCACACTATTTCCGGTTTTAATTCTTAAGAATTGCAACTCTCGAGAATTGGCATCGTTTGAACACACATTTTGCAATTCTTAAGAGTTGCAATCCTTAAGAATTGCAACTCTTAGGAATTGGCTTTCATCGTGTGAATACGGCTAATAGCCGTATTCACACGATGAAATCTTACAAGTATCTTGTGGTTTGGAAACCACAAGATAACCACGAGATTGCGCATATTTTGCAGTGCGCGCAATATTGTGGTTTGGAAACCACAAGATAACGAGTTTTGCGTGTTCAAACGAGCTCTAACCACAAGATATTCTTAAGAATTGCAAACCACGAGATAACCACAAGATTGGCTTTTATCGTCTGAATACGGCTAATGAAAAAACTCAAGAAGTTGCGCGGCAATACCTGCGCGCGTTGCTGAATTATCGCGCGAAAAGTCGATGGGGGTGGATTCCGTCCCCCCCCCCCCCCCCACCCCGCGGCCTGGTTAGGGTTAACACAGATTGAAGTTTTCACAATGAGATTTGTTTACAAGTCCATATTACGAGGGACTCGGTGTACCTGACCTGAACCCTTTACGGAATCTTTACGGAACTATAGTTACAGAATATTTAGAATTACCCAAGTTTTGCACAAAAATTGGCACAACATAAAGAAATATTAGCCAAAAATATGCATTTTTGCCAATGCTTGCGTGATTATACCTAGTATATTTTTCATCGGTACGCTAGTTCGTGAAATAAAACCAGGGCCCGATCCAACCGGCCAGGAACCTGTGTGATCGACAAAACTCAGTCTTAGAGAATTTAATTGTGAAATACTGAAATAGAAATAGAGTATAGTAACTAACCGTCAAGGAGTCGAACTGGACGCACACCAGATAACAGCTCATATATGCATGTTGCGGAGCTGGCATTAAAAAGAAAGGAACATGAGATGTTAGTGACTTTGAATGCCAACAATAGGGAAGTATGGCAGCCAACAGTGTTCAGTCAAAATATGTGATAGCGGTTGAACAAAAATGTATTATTTTCATTATTAATCTACAACTAGAGGTGAGAGAAAAGGTGAGAGAAATGCATGTTCAATCCAATGTGTCAAAGTTATTTTCTCAAACATATAGATAGAGAAACTGACCAGAAATATATAAATAAAAAAGAGCGAATAAAATGGGATTTCAATGGGATTCGAACCCGAGACCTCAAGATTGCTTGACCGGCGCTCTACTGAGCTATGCAAAACACCCACTCCTGGAATATATGGGGCTGCCACTTGCGGCAGCCCCATGGTAAGGCAGTGTACAAATCACTTGCAGGCGTTTGGCGCTTACGGAAGTATGAGGCCATGTTAGTTCTGTAAGTGTTGGTGATTAATTGTATTGTTTATGATTTATACAACCCGTTGTAGAGTGTTGGATATCTATTTGATACCAAACAGTACCAACACTTATGTAAGCCAGTTTTGTCCTTTACATTGGTGGTCCCCTTTGAACTCACATGCTAATTTGTTTGTAGTATTTCGGACTGACATATCAATCTGTGTCTGTGTAATGGGAAGGCTGATCTTTGCAAATATGTTGTCTAAATAAAAGAAAAAGAATGGACCAGCAAGACAACATTTGTATGTGTTGCCAAGCATTTGAGAAAAAACGATTTTGGGCTACTAACCTGTATACATCAATGGCGGTCGTGATAACAACTTTTGAGGAGGATGCAAGTATGACGTCCCTTGGCATGTGTGTGAAGGTGCCCAACTGTGCGTTCCTGCTCGAGACCCCCGGTCTATATGCCTGTCCTAGATCCCCTATCTGCATGAACAAAATATTGTTACTGCAGTTAACAGGAGACATTTTGAATTTTGTTAATAATTGTTCTAAAGTTTTATCAAGTGGCCATTCATGCCACTATACAATGTCGAATCGTCAAATTGATGGTGGTCCGAATTCAATATTTGGTGGCCTGAAAGGCTTGCAACGAACAGTCACGTGTCGCGTGTCACGTTCACATTTTGCGACCTTTCGTGAAATAGGTCACCCAAGTCTACGAAGTGTTTGGTTACGTGACCCAACAGTTTGTTGATATACTATATGCAATTCATGAAAGCTCACGTAAATTGGCGCTTGCGTAAAATAAATTAATGTAAATTGTCGTTGAGAAGAGACTAATTCTCGGTAAATTTAATCGTGAACGAACCAGTCCTACCTATACTGTTATACCAATTATAGGCGTACCCAGGCCTGGGGGCAGGGGATGGACACCCCCTACCCCCCCCCCCCCCCACCCCTTACATAATTCTCAAGAAATGTCTTGGTCTCGGCCTCGAAATTTGTGACCGGTCCTGGTCTCGTCCTCGGCTGCGATCATTTTCTACGGACACCCCCTACCCACACTCCCCCGCTTACTTCAATTTGTCTGACGAAATACCCCCCCCCCCCCCTACACCCACCCCTTGAAAAATCCTGGGTACGCCACTGCCTACAAGTAGCTAGTTCGGATGTCAAATACTTTAATTGATTTATTTAATTTTGATTGGTTGGTGTGATTGTTTCGTTGATTGAATAATGATTGACTGATTAACTGATTGATTGTTAGATTAAATGATTGATTTATAGACTGACTCGATTCAATAACTATAATTTAACACTATTAATCAAATCATTGTTTTATTACTTTTAAACTCATTGATCACTGCACTCACTCACTCACTCACTCACTCACTTTCACATGCATGCACATACAATGCCGTTAACGGCCAGTACGCGCAGACGTCGAGCACGGGAACTTCAGGCGTATGCGAACTGAATGGTTCGCTGCGTGTAGCAATTCAGCTGGAAATCAACATTTGCCAAAATCCATGCACGACACGTCTTTAGAAATACTCCAATAACAAGACAAATAATGCAAATGGTATGGTTGTACATTACCTAAATGACAGAACTGCATATTATCGTCTCAGATTACTCTGAATTATGCACGTACATATTATATAATGATTGAAATGATTTGATAAGGGGGTATCGGCATTTTCGTCGACATTTTTAAATATCTTTGTGCGTGTATGTCTAGTCTTAGTAACAAGCTGTTGCAATTTTTAAAATCTTCATTAAACACTCACGTCACGTTTTGGTTAACGCGACACTTCGTGTTTTACAGGCGTGGAAAACAACGAATGGTCGGCCCTACACTTCGTAGATTTGGGTGACCTGTTTCACGAAAGGGTGCAAAACATGAACGTGACACGTGATACGTGACACGTGACTGTTCGTTGCAAGCCGCCTGAAAAGGGGAAAAGATAAGAATACAATGATAATTATCTGAAATATTAAAGGGGAGCCAAACGTGAACAATAACAAAATTACTATATCAATTAACATTTTAGAACAATTTAATGTTGATGCAAAAATACTGTAATGAATTATGAGTAAACACCAGTTTCTGGTCCATTAATGCAGATTATTGAGTGGAATTTAATGCCATTCTCTTATACATGTTACTCACAGCTTGTTATAAGAATGAATAGGGTCTTCATTCTTACGCCTATTTCATTATAATTGTCTGTGTCTATTTGTTGATATGAGCAAGAGCGTACAAATTAGCTGGTTCAAAATTCTCGAATAATTGTGGGGACCCACATTTATTACAAATGTCATTCTGTCATTAAAATATTTTAGCTCTTTCAAATTTGACACTTGGTTTTTCATTATCTACAAAAATATATTTCGTGTAGCGCCCTCTATACCAAAACTCAACTATCCCGTTAAAGTTTACGTCAGATACATATTTAGCTCGAGCATATGAGAGCAAGAGCGTATGGGCACATCAGAAATGACACACTGTAATAAGTTAACTAGATAGATCTTTGATTGCGCGCAATCGAAAATTATGCCTCCGCCATCACGTGATTTTTAATATCAAGCCCAAATTAACATGCACTGAATTCATTTATATATTTTTAATTTTTTTATTTTGAGTCCTGTGACCTTGACCATATGACCCCAATCTTTGATGGCTCCCTAAAAAACATGGATTTTGGCATTACAAGATTTTTTGCATGTATAATGAGTCCTGTGACATTGACCTAAACCTCATGACCACAACATTTATGGCTAGGTTGACTCTTTAGGATACATTCAGGTACCGAGTTTGATTAAAATCTGGAAATTCGGTTCTTGACATTTTGCCAATACAAGCCATTTTCGCACACATATCGAGTCTTGTGACCTTGACCCTTGACCTCATGACCCCCAAATCTAATCAGATCATTGGCAACCCGAAATGTACACTCATACCAAGTTTGTAATTGATCCGTCAACAGGTTCTTGAGATATCGCAAGAACGAGGCATTTTTGCACATACATCGAGTCCTGTGACATTGACCTTTGACCTCATAAACCCCAAAATCTAATCAGATCATTGCCACCTCAATATCTACACTAATACCAAGTTTGAATTTGATATGTCAACCAGTTCTTGAGATATCGCGAGAACAAGGCATTTTTGCATATACATGGAGTTCTGTGACCTTGACCTTTGACCTCATGAACCCCAAAATCTATTCAGATCATTGTCACCCCAATATGTACACTCATACCAAGTTTGAATTTGATCCGTCAACCAGTTCTTGAGATATCGCGAGAACGGGACGGACGGACGGGCAACCCGAAAACATAATGCCTCCGGCCACTTCGTTGGCAGAGGCATAACAACTATATGTTGCCGTGCAAAGGTGTTTACAAGTTTATCCAAATGTACAAAGATGAAAACAAATATGAATATTAGAATAAGATAAAACTCCACCAGGCCCAAAAGCCCCAAAAAGTCAGGAGTTAGGTCTCTGTGGTATGCCACAATATGTAAATGAAGTGATAATTTCACAATTTTAATAAAGATTGGTTTTCTAAGCGTATAGACATTGCTTTATTGCCACAATTTGGAGAATATACAGCAAGGAGAAAGTGGGACTTAGTAACATTGTCCAAATCCTCAAAATCAAATTTGAATTCTAGCAGTTCCCTCATACCTTGATGTATTCGTATTAACAATAAAATCATGGGACAGGTTGCGGCTTTTCAAATTTCCCTTTCGTAACGAAGATACGTATGCTTGAAGTGTTCAGATAATACATTATCCGTTAGATTTTCGAAACCGTGTACAAAGTGAGTGCAGTGAGTTAGTGAATATCACTTTGCATTTTTGCTCATTACTTGGCAATGCAACGTCCATTTGACTTGAAATGTTCACACAATACCCTGTGGACATATCAGATAACAACAATATACTGTACATTGCATCAACCATTCATCACTTTTTGCACATATCAACAAAGTTACTAGATTCCTTTAAGTGGTTTCCTTGGTAAGTTTTCGGGGACAGATTTGATATCTGCTGAGAACTTTGACATCATAACCTTTGATAACATATTAATGAGCCACAATAATGAAACAATACTTTGCAGAGAGGAAAAATATTGTCTAATTACCATGTCTTAGGGGCAACATTCAGTACATGTATAATCTGTTAAGTTTTTCATACTCATTGGTAAAGGATAGTTGATGCATTTTCAATGATGCAGTGAATAAGTAAACACACTCCTTATGCAGGAATGACTCTAATTTTTTAACCCCATTTTCTTGGTACTTCTGTTTAAATTGACTTCCTTGCTTCTCTACATTATTATACTTAATTGGAGGGGTTAGGATTATCAAAAATTGTATAATAACTTATTTATCATTTAACATCTTTCATTCTACTCTTCCAAACCATCTAAAAATATATAAACTCATTTCCCTACTTTTTGTGGGTTTTGGGCTGGGCGGTCACATATACACATACCTTTGCATCAAAATCTGCAGACACCAAGATATTTCCTAGTTTCAGATCTAGGTGTATAATGCCACTGTCATGCAAGAAATCCAATCCCTTCGCTACTTGCAGAAGCATTCTGACTGCTATCAGCCATGGTAGAATACCCTTCAAAGTTTCCTGGCGAAACTTCAAAAGTGAGCCGAACTCCATGAATTCCAATACAAAGCCCAACAGTTTAGCATGGTCACGTTTGAGGGCACCTCGGTACTTCACAATATGCTCACACTCAAGAGCTATTTCATGTTTCTCGATTTCTTTTCGGTACTTCCTCACAACATCTTCAGAACTAGAAATACAAAGGAAGAAATACACAAATTTAAATTACATCATAATTTTATTTTGTTTTGCTTGCTGCTTCTAATTGTTGATATGAGTTACCATTTTCCTATAAAGAAGGGCAGAAAAAAGGAAACCAAAAGATAAATTATTGATTCCACCCATACTAATACAGATGTGTAGAAAAAGTTTCAATTATAATGAAATATATCAAAATCTAAACGGATCATAGATTTTCTTTGTAAAAACATTATCACAATAATGTATACAAAGAAAATTTCAGAAGTGAATGGAAAAATAGTGCATGGATAAAATTATATAACTGCCATTTATATTATGTGGAAAATGTGGAAAACGATAAATGATATAATTATGAGCCCAGGCACCTCACTTTCGGTCATTTGTCGCTGTGGGGCTTTAGCCTCAGAAACATATAAAATTATGGCTGAAAATTTCAACTTTACAGGATTCGATACTTACATATTTCATTTACATTCTCTGAAAATTGCAGGTCCAAATTTGAAATTTTAATACCATAAAATAATGATTTTTCTAAGCAACCTTCATTTCGCTTTCGAATATCTTTTAGAATAATGAAAGGGAATCTACTGGAAAATCACGAAGGAAAATGTGGAATTGGAACGTTAGTAGACTTCTTTATAATCATAAGACCCGAAAAGTGTATTCTTTTTAATTTCAATGAAAGACAGCATTGCTCTGTAGCCAGTAGCCGATTGGAATGATCATCAAAATACACCTCTCCAATGTTGACGATTCATCGTGTAAATAAGTGTATTGTTGCGACTGGGCCGGCGGGGGCAGGATTAATGAATGAGCCGGCTCTGAACATGATGAGTTCATTGTTAGGGGGATATCACTGCGCCGACCCACCAGCTAGGTTGAAAGGAGACCGACGAGGCTTTGTTCAATTACATAATACCAGCGAAAGCTTTGCTGATTGGCTGATGAATAACCGTTTATGCGTGTCCACTGATTTTCTGCTTGTTTATCGATCATGAAAAGCGAAACAGTCAAAGATAACGGTTCAACTTTCGCTCGCCGTGTGAGAATGCTTTTCTGAATGATGCAAAACTTTAGAGGCGACTTTCTCCGATGTTTTACAAATAGCGAGGCTCTGGTCCGCGTCATTAAATTGCGTTTTTCTGGCCTTCAACAAACTTATTTGTATCAAGTAATACATAATTTTAAAGCTGAAATCCCAGAGAATTCAAAACGCTAAACATCTCAATTTTGATATTTCTGACAATTAATCAAAAGTGTTAGAGGTGGACACATATGCTCAATTTAGGAACATTTAAATAAAGGTAACGTGCCCTCACAGCGCGAGACGTAATTTTGAAGAAACAATTAAGATTCATTCCCGAAATGTAAGTGTTTTGGATAGTTCCTGCATGTAATAGGACATTCGTACTGCACAATACCGCCTTCTTTAGTTGGGCAAAAAATTGCCTACTTCTGACAAATTTACCCGTGGCATTTTGACATCCATTTTAGTATCACTCGGCACATCTATGATGTAAGAATTTAAGTGCCTCTTCTCAAAACAAAAATATATGAGGCTTTTACATTCTTGTAAAGGGACAGAAATGGGGTGGTGGGACGGAATTTAATCCTGATTAATTTCATAATTGTTCTCTTTCTGAACATTATATATAATCATTCAATTGTAACATGACATGATATCATGAAATTTTGCTTTAAAATGAATTGAATCGCTTATTAAAGTGATACCTGTAAAGTGTCAGATATTGCACAACATGACATTTGAGACTTCAATCCTATATCAATATCATTGTAAAATACAATTGAAAGATTTGTGAAAGTTTGAAAGAAAACGAACACTGTTTACCTAGTGAAAAAACGAATATTGAGTTCATATTATTATTTTATCACCGAATACTGATGGTCTGCCATACATTTGTCGCAGTAATGAATGATCCAATTGAGATATTCGCACCCGTGTATGTTTACACATGTAGTACAGAATTCATGGAATTTGAAATCGCTCGGCTCAAAGTTCAATCTCAGGAATGTTTCAGGCGTGCTGCAATGCGGACGCGTTTAGCCACAACAATTGTACTTTTAGGCGTGCTGCAATGCGGACGCGTTTAGCCACAACAATTGTACTTTTTTTCAATTGCGTTGAGAAATAATGATTTTCAATGATAATTATCTTCATACTAAAGGGACATTTGAAAAAATCAAACCCTATTTTATTCTTCTCTTACCATAAGCTAAACAACACGGTGGAAGAGAAACGAGGAAGCTCCAAGTAATTTTCGTGGATTTGGACACTTTACAGGTATGACTTTAACTGAAATTAATTTGGGGAGTAACATATTATTTGAGAGTGGAAGCACAAATTCTTATGCTACAGCAATGCTTCCACGTTATTTATGCAAACATTTTGTCTTCACATTGCAGAAAATTATGGGAATTATTAGCAAATTTGTTTCCTCACAGACAATGCTTCGATCATTTGTGGTTCAAAAAGAAAGGAAAGAGAGATCGTTAAATAAAAGTCGCAGAGTGCAATTTTCTCTTGAGGCAGACAGAAAAGTAGCAACGCACTTTTCACAAGAAAAAGACACAAATTTTTTCTCTCGCCCAAATAAATACGATCGGATATATTTATTGATATTAAAGCCCTTTCTGAACCGATTTTGACCAATAAAGTTTATTCTGCCATTAAAATTGCATGTTCTTTCAAATTCAACACTCGGTTTTTCATTACCTCACAACAAAATTGTGTTGTGCAGCGCCCTCTCTACCAAAACTGAACTACCCCTTTAAAGTCCTTCCCGTGCTAATTTTGGCACATAAGGCATCACATATATTCAATCAATTAGCCCTAGTACAGGCGCGGTGGAGCACTGTAATTAACGAGCGTTCGAATATCGCCAAGTAAACATCATTTGCATAAAATCAACAACTGTTTATCGGCCAATGCAAAAAAGGTAAACAAATAAAGAAAGTGAAATCGTCTCAAGTATGATGAATAGCTGCAATCAAAGCTACTAAATAGATAACCTGATATAATTAAAAGACACTCCTAATATGACAATAGTGATTGATGCATAGAAAATTATGCAAAATTATGCAAAATTGTTGGATAGGGCAGAGTCTTAAAAAAATAGACAGCTTGTTTATCATGGGTAAAATTCAAAACACACTAAAATGTCAAATAATATTCAATACATTTTCATATTTTTCCACACACACTGAGTTCATAACAAACTTAATTAATATAAAAAGTTTCAGACCGGTGATTGCAGTAAAAAGGGCACAACACGGATTTCAAGATTTTGCATTTTTTAAACCACGTTTTTGGATTCACTTAAAAGCCTGTTGGAAATTCAAATAGCGCGGGCCGATAATGATATGCAAATCCGGGTGCTCCAATGGGCCCGAGAAAGGCCACACGTCTATTAAATGTAGTGAAAGCTACAGAAGGGGGCCAGTAACACGTGTGATAAACTTTCCCTTCTCACTTTTGTGCCCTACTACTAACTAAACTAACTTGGATAATTTGTTGAAACCACCCGGATGGTGGAACCTTCAGTAGGCCTATTGCCTTGTAAGACAGGGCTTACATGGTTTGTAACTTAAATATGCATGTACTAACCTATAGTCAGGCACGACTTGCTTCATTAACTTGATAGCGACCAATCCAAATCTATTATGTTTAGCCCGAAACACATCACCATAGGATCCATGGCCTATTCGGTTTTGTCCCCGTTTGGATGGGTCTCGGAAATCGTAACTCATCAAATCGTCGATTTTGATCTCAGGCAGAGTAGGAACTGAAGCTCCCTGCCCATCGTCAACTACGTTTTCTGCTGAAGAACCTGCATGTGTGTGAACAATTTAGTATGTAAATTATTGTGTTATTTCATATTAATCAGTCATTAAACTAAAATCAATTCCACGGTTAGTAACGTTACATTTATAGCATATCTTCATATCATATTCTACTGTACTAACACCACCATCTATTCATTTCAAGTCACAATCATGTTACAACATGTTCACCCACCCTAGGTCTATAATACAGAAAAAGATGAACACAATTCAAATAATATTTGTGTCGCCATGGCAACTTTTATTGTCGGTTAGTAACGTTACAAAAAAACATGAGTCCTTGTGAAAATTATTTCTCGTAAACGGTAGTCATCTGAAACAAATTTGTATTACTACACCATTGGCAGTGACTTGGTAAGTGGCGTGATGTTATCAAATATTGAAATATGTCTTTTTTGTTTTTGTAGAATAAAAAAAAACATGGTTACTAACGTTACGGTTAGTAACGTTAAAGTTTGTCCGTCCAAATAAAAATGATGTTTTTAGCATGAATATGTATTTCAAATTCATAGAGGAGAAACTGGTTGGTGTAATATGAAGTGTTTTACAGTATCCACAAGAAAAAAATGAAAAGTAAATTGTACATTTCTTTAAAATCCTATAAAACTGTGTTTAAAGCATATGTGTAGTCCCACATGTGTCATTTCATGTATAGTTCTGTATCTCCGTAACTAGGACACGATAGTGTGATTTAAATGTGAGAAATTAAAGCTCTTTATGTTTAATTGTGATTCCTGAGATAAAGAAGCTTGAAAAAGGACCAGGATTTGAGAAAAATGAAATAGAAGATTGGGTTGAATGTCCCTCTAATCATGGAATTGTAGTGTATATCCATGCGCCAACAAAAACCTTTAAGGGTTGGTGGTAACTGTGTTGCAGGCCACTGGGAGCCGTGGGAGCAGGGAGTGCTGCGGCACCCTAACTTTTTGTTTGCGGGGTGGGGCACAGCACCCCCAACAAAAAAAGTATATTATATGGGGTGTTGCATCATCCCCAAATTTTGTGATACATAATTCAGTAGAACGTTATAATTGTTTAATTTATTCAATACCAAAAGCTACAAATCAAATGCATTTTGTCAAATTATCTACATTATATGCACTGTGTGCGTGAGAGCTTTAACCCTATTCTAAGTGGGCTATTTCAGACCGGATTTTTACTGGATTTTTTACTGAATTTTTTACTATGATCTCGAAGACCGATTGTCCGATTCACGCGAAATTTTGCACAGAGGTACATTGAAGTATAGCGACGCGTTCATGTTTTCGTTTAAACGGTCCAACATTAAATATGCAAATTATACGCATATTAATTACCAAAATACGCTAATTTATGCAAAAATCCTCTTTTTGTCTGTAAATCACTGAATATTGCTCAGAATATGCAAATTTTGTGCATGAATATACTTTATGACTTAAGTAACATGTTTTCAAAATTAAAAATTGCGATAGCCAACATTTTCTTATGTATTTCTTTGTTTTTGGAATTTCTTATGTATTTCTTTGTTTTTTTACTTATACTGTTTTTTATTGTTTTTTTCAACGGAATAAATTATTGACCATTTTTAGCCCAAAATCAAATGATAGCAGTGATTAGAATGAAAAATAATGAAGGAATTGTCTATTATAGGAAAAAATCAATTTGTACACAAATCACAAAATTTAGCGATTTTCGGTCCGACGCTCACTTACAAAAGGTCACGTGACTTTAGAACAGAGTACCCGGTCGTCACAAATTTGGTCTCAAAAGTTGTGCAAGACTTCAATGTAAAACTCATGAAGTCGCGCGGCAACATTGGCGCGCATTGCGGAATTATCGAGCGAAAAGTCGAGGGGGGGGTCAAATTGATCCCCCCCCCCCCCCCCCCCACAGTTAACACTATAGGGTTAAGAGCATCTTGATGGGGTGGAGTCCCCACTTCTGAATTTTAATTATTCCAAGTCTGCTTGTAAGCAATAATGTAAACATATTAGAATGTGGATTTTGTTTCCTTCCAATTTGAAAACAAACAGTAGTTGACTATACTAAAAATTTAAATTATACCGTTACAGAAAGCCAAGACCATACAGAGCCAGAATATGAATATTACTTTCCAAGCACATGCTCATCAGAGAAAAGAAAAGAAAAAAAAATGGTAGTATATTGAACCCAGTTTCAACACCAGAGTCAAGCACCTTGGCGGAGAACAAAAACGTGTCTTTCTAGCGACGTCACTGTGGGGACATCGAGAGGAAACTGGTATAATTTATTGCGTGTTAAACCGCAGGTTACATTATTTTCTGAGCATTGCAGCTGATATGCGTTAAAATCATTGGATCAATACACCAATGATGCATGCATGTACCGGAAGCTATTATAGTGTCGCTACAGCGATGTGCAGAGTATATTAAATTTACTACGAGTCTGAATGTGAATCATAGTCGGTGTATACATCGGTTTGTTATCGCAGACTAGCAGAGTCCCCCAAGTTGAGATATATGACCCTTCCTTTGGAAGATAGTGGAAACAGAACACAAAGACCCTTTCGGTAGCAGGGAAATCGGAGGCTAGGGGTGATAGTGCTAGACTGCTAGTAGTTTTATTGTACAGTCATGAGGATATTTAATGTACAAAATGTATAAAGCAGTGTTTAGAAAGCTATAACTTTAGTTCGAAGATTGGTATTTGGTCAATCCACATCAAATTTATCACCCGCCCCCTTCGATTTTGCTAAAATTTGCACCAATTGTTTCCCCATGTGTCTGACGGAAAATTCCAACATTTTTTGCCCCAAAGTCTTATGGTTGCTAAGTAACGGGCACACCTAGCAACCAACGCGTAGTCAAACAATTTCTCCTCATCAATTTCAGTCAATTTTTATCAACTAAGTACTGCAGCCAAAGTTGATAAGGTAGAGCACTCAATTTTTGGAAATTAAAAGAACTTTTATCATCTTTACGTAAGATGAATTCATGACGTCGCGTATCCAACTTTCGGTTATTGCACACAAGGTCATCGAAAATGGCGTATAAGTGTCAAGTCAAAGTTTTTCATAGCATGTTTGGATGGCCATAGCTGCAAAATTATAGAACAATTAGGCTCCAATATTTGTTAAATATTCTTAAAGCCATCTATTTCCTCAACAGGCTTACAAAAAATCGATGTGATCGGCCAAGGCATTATCATGTAAAGCGCCCTTAAATGTTGAACTTTTCAAAAATGCACCAAGCTCAAGGTCAAAGGTCACCCTTCGTCCAATCCACGATCAACACCAATTTTGGTGTATTGATAGACATTTACCTATATTTTCATTGTTTACCCAAGAAATTTTGCTACCAAAAGGCTTAAACGGCCCTGCAACCCAAATAGTTAGGCGGCTAAGGGTAACAATTGTGCACTTTTTGAAAGAAGTATGAAAGTCCTACCATATAATCTTCATTATATGTGAATTATTTTCCCTCGTGGAAGTTTGCTCAATTTGACCCCAAGTGACCTTTAGAGGTCATGACCTTGTTACCACCATATTTTACCGATTTGAGGCATCATTCTTAACGCTTCTCCTATATTTCGTTTTAAATATGATTGTAGCAGTTAGCCTCGCATCCGCGGGGTGACAATGATCTAATTTAAAGATGCTGGGGTCATGGGGTTAAAGGTTATGGAGCTCATTATCTATGCACTTATCAATGTCATTGAAGTAAATAAATAGTCCTGTAGACGGATCTATACTTGTGTATTAGACCTGGAGACGTTCTTTAGCTCTAACATATTTTATTGATTCATATTCTAGAAGGTTTAAGAAGAAATTTTAGCTTTGTTCCCACCTTTTAAAGTTAATTAGCTAATTTGCATATTTGTGTATAAAGGTCAGGGGTCATTTTCAATATCGGAATAGTAAAATATTGATAAAACAAGTATTCTAGGGTATTTTGGGGCAAGGATTCCATTTCTGGTGCTCGTTGTAAGTGCCATGTGGGAAACATCCCCAAATCCAAGATGGCTGCCTCTAATTTGCATATTTATGAATATTATTGATTTTCAGTGGCTACAGCCCCTTATAAGCAATGATTCCAGATTATTATTTGTTAGTTATGTTCTAAGTATGTATTGAAGATATCAAAGATTAGTTGCCATAAAGGCAACCTCTAGCAATGCATATTATTTGCATAATTAGGTATTTTATATCATTTGTATATTTCCCCAAAATGAGTATATAGGGAACCCGGACAGTAAAAATGACAAGTAATATCACTTTTCCAAGGTTTTAGGGGGCAACAGATCCATTTTTGATAATCACTTCCCTGTTTAACCATGGCAACCATCTCAAATCCAAGATGGCTGCTCCCCAAATTACACATGCTATGATACATGACTGTATTATTTCGGTTATATTAGATCCATATTATAATATTTGGACTTTTAATTATTGGAATAAGTAACTAGAATACTTGAATCATGATGTAGTTGTTTGCTTACAGTAAACAAATCATCTTAATATATAAAGTTGGAGAAGGGTTTTGGTCCTGTTGCGGAGGAGCGAATTCCACTCGGTACCGATGCCGTCGTTCGTCGTTCGCTGCTCTTTCGTGCGCTAGAAATTTCACGTCAAAAATAAAAATAGTTTTCCCCAGAAAAATTAATTGCTTAGAAACTAAATACAAATGCGTAGTTGAGAGTTCAATTAATGTTTTTTAAATCGTAAACAACGTGGGTAAATTTCCCCACTGCTCGCTGACATGTTTTTTTGGCATTGCCGTTCATCACCGCGAGGAATTCGTTTGCCGTTCGGTGTAATTTCTCGCTGTAATAGTTGTTAGGGAAAAAAACAAATTATATTTACGTACTAGGCAAGTTATTAGTCTTGAAAGCGGAAACAAATTTGTAGTGTAAATGTAGATAAATGTTTTTAAAATCGTAAACAATGTGGGTAAAATTCTGTGTAGTTAGACATCGGGCCGTGATACATATACACATATAGGTCAGATTCAGTGGCTAATTACAGAATGTGTATCTCGGCCCGGTGTAAAATTCATTTCTGTGGATTTGCCGATTTGAATTGGACAACTGAGTATCTGAACTAAAGCCATGCAAGCGTATTACATGCATGTAATATCGTTCAGATACTCGATCGTTCGTCGGATCGGGTCGACGGTCGATCGAGTCGTACGTATCATCGTGCAGTTGTGTTCAGAAATGTTCGAGCTGGACCTATTTACTAGTAGATGTGAGCTCCACGTACAAATACCATTATTTGGTGATATTCTGGTGAAATATGATATGAGACGGCCATTCCAGAAGTGACGGCGGTGATTGGATTTTACAATAATCATGGGTAAGTGATTTATACGATTTTTGTGTGTATGCTGTAGTTTATTTTGCGTGCTTACCCCCGTAGGCTACTCATTCGGTGTGTGATCGGCGGCGATTTCTTCCCCGAGGGTTCTGGCATATGAGCCGTGGTAGTTTTCGTAGTATTGTATACGGGTTGCACTGTGGGGGATAAAGTGCTGGGATTCTTGTAGAAGCATTTTGTTTTTGCAGTGTGAGTGCGAGACACCGAGAGAAATAGGGTCAATTTGAATATAATATGATGAATTTCAGGAAAGGTGCGATACGCCATTTATTGTCCATTTCAGAAGTGCAATACGCCATTATTAGGGTTCATTACAAAAAATGGTACGCCATGGCATCAGGGTCCATACAGAAATAGTGCGATACGCCATTTAGGCCTTTTAGGGTCTATTCAGAAATAGTGCGATGTCAGTTAACGTCACATTTTTTCGCTGTTATTCTGTTAATAGTAATACCTTACGAGGCTTACCTGTATCATTCAAATACTCAAATTATAACCGGCAGGTAGTGCTGTAACTGACCTGTAATACCTTACCTGTAACCTAACCAGGCGCCGTCCGTAGGACGGCGCCTGGCATTCTGAGCTGTGCATACCGTGATGGAAACACTTTATAGGCTTTAACGGCAAACACACTTGTACAAAACCATAAAATATCATACTTTAAATAACATATCTCGGTTCATACTTAAGAATTATGTTATGCACGGACATCAATGCTCCAACTGGTAAAACGTCTGATGCTCCATTCGTTTGATTTATCCTGAAATTTACTATAAAACTGGCAAGATTACAGAAGTGACGAAAATGGTATCCGAATTTGTTCGCTGCATGCAATATCAGGTGATCGAAAACTTGTCGGCAATGCGCGAGGTCGCAGGTCAAACTTTGGCGTACGAGCCTGGATGTGCGCGCGTTCTGTACAGCGATTGATCTATATATTTCTGCGTGCGCGATACACTCCTATCGATCCTGTACACGGTATGTGACATGTCAGTCCCTGGCTTATTGTCAACCGATCGCCACTTACGCGCGGAATACCTCCTATCCCGCGCATGCGCTATGCATTGCCGACGAGTTTTCAGTCACCTGACATTGCATGCAGCGAACAAAGACGAAGGAAATAACAGTCATCATCATCATCATCATCAATTTGAGGTAAGTTATCATTCTTTTGCAACAAATTAAATATCAAGCAAGGTAGGTTGAATGTTTAATTAATGTCTAGAACTAAAAAAAAATAAAATAATAATAGATGGAAAGTTCTTGAAACCACCCGTCGGCAAATGTCCTACAAAATTTGTAACGTTTCGTCTTCACAGCGCCGTCCTACGGACGGCGCTGATCACAGTTACCTTACCTGTATCATTCAAATACTCAAATTATAACCGGCAGCCGGCAGGTACATGTATCTTTATTTCCTTAACTACAATATTAAGTACAATGTCAATGAAAACAAATTTGTACATATCCTAGGCTACTGTCCTACATTGAATTTGTATTGTAACGTCAGTTACCGTGGAATTGCCCAAGTGTGTTTTATGCAATAGAAATGTATGCTGCGCTCTAACTGCATGTATGTTGCAGTAACGTTTTCGCCTATATACTGTTCGTGCATATCATATCTACATACAGAATCGCATGCGCAAGTGCATATTTGTTTCGCTTGGTGTGGCATGCAGTGTACATTAATTGCAAGGGGTGTTTGCGCATTCACTTTGACGGCACTTTGACCTGGTTATTAATGGTTACGACCGACGCTACCGATATTAAATAGAACAATAGTACCATGTAGTTTGTCATGTGTAACATGCAGAGTATTTTACACATGACAGAAGAACAGGTATGGCGTTATGTGATGGCGTAATCAATGTACATTGCATAAGTGTAGTAGTCGCGCCAAAAAAAGGCACTGACGCAATGCGATTCTGTACGTAGATATAATATGAACAAGTGCCCCCCCCCCCCAGAATATTGCCGCCTAATCTTTTAAATAGCCCCCAAAATTTAGTAGGTAGCCCCTAAAATTACCATGGTGTTATATTAAATATCTTGTTATAAGATATCAGATTGAAAAAGTAACCCCGTAAAAAAAAAAAATAATAATTCCTGCATTGGACCCCACCTCAACCTCTTTTCAAAATTGATTGGTTTGTATGGCCAAGGTTGAGGTTTGTCATCCTCAATAAACGTTTTTCCATGATAATCTATTGTACTATCTTATAATTTGTAATCCAATAGAGCTCAATCTGGACTGAAACAGAAATCTATTTATTTCTTTTTGCAGATATGCCCATCCCATCGTGTAACACAATAGTTGTACAGGCTAACTCCGCTGGGCGCTGCAATTCCATACTTCTCCACAGGCTTGGTGGAATACGGAATCTGACACGACATTGCAGTCTGTTGATGACGGAACCAGCGAGCAACTTTACATCGCAACATTTCTTCAGATATGCAAATCTGTTTACACCAGTTGAGCAAAGAAAGGAATTTCCAGACAGGGCGTGAAGAAATTACAGTTACATGGGACATGTAACATGTTACATGTTCATCCATACCTGCACGGAAGGTTCTTAGCATAGTACTGATCGAGAAGTGAAGCACATTATGTGAGTTCTTAATGAAAAGACCATTCAAATACATTTTGGGAGACAAAACCTCTGCTCTGCATCGTACTACACTACAGGCTATAACCTGGATGATCATCTTCAATTGTCCTCTTTGCACACGATTTCGACAGATGATCATGATTTCTGGGAGAACGTCGCAAATGCGAAAAGGATATTTAAAATTCCAGTTTGCAATTCAATTTCTGAGTATCTTTCTTGGGAAGCGTGACGGCAAGAATACTACACCATTAGATCCGGTTCTTTGATCATTGCCAAGTGTGCAAAGAATTCTTCTCATTTCAAGATATTCAAAGGGATACATATTTTTAGCGATGATGATAAAAATAATAACCTTGAACCTTGTCAGAAAAATGCACCTCATTTGAATTATCTATTTTCACGACTTCATTATCTGCACCCCCATACCAAGTTGGAACTTTAAGGTGTTCTTACTGTGTTGGAGCAAGCCGGCTAGAAGCCAGTCGCACAATATACATGGGCCACTCGGTAGCACAGGTTGGTAATTTTTTACTTTGAACTTCTCATTTTGGGATCGATGATTCTCATTGAGCATTTATAATGCACTATTGTGGGACTATACACTTATATCCTAGATAGGACTTCCTCAAACTATGCTCTCCCACAATATATGAGAGACAGAGTAGACGAAAATCAAACTTTGCATTGATATAAACTCTTTAAAAGGAAATTGATCTTCATTTTGTCAGTTTCCTTGAAGTCAAAATTTTAAAAAAGAAGTTGTAGTTATTTCTTGAATTCCAAAAAAACAGGTGGAATAATTCCATATAGGTGTTTTCATTAAGACTAACTTTTAAAAATGCTAAATTATGGACTTAATTCTAAGAAGCCTAGAGGCCTTTGCCCATTATGCCCCCCCCCCCCTCCCCCTGTGATTTTTTTGAATACTTCTAAATGCACCTTACTTGACATCTGTGCTACATATTAATTCATGAACGATAAACTTTTGAGAATTATAACAAATATTATAGTTGCATTACATTTTTTAAAATCTCATATGTAAGAAATATGCATAGCAAAGCAAATGTCAGTGATTTTATTTATGAATAATAGTGTCGCTCACAGAAAAATGCAAAGCGATATAAAAGTGCTTTTGATTTTTCTTTTGGTAATGCAAATTTTAAAAAGCAGGTCAGTTTGAAAACATGGTATTTAGGGAAAATTAATATCAATTGTATTTATGAATTAGTTGTTTTGTATTCAAAGTTGAAATGGCTGTAGATTCATCATTGATCATTTAATAAGCTACCAATACCATACATACTTGCCCGCTAACCACAGGCATCACTGCTTCACAGTTGTCTTTATTTCAAACCACAAAATGGAAACAGTACAGAAACCTCCCGCTAAAAATACTGCCTTTTCTGTCTACATAATTATTATGGTGGTCTTTATGTGCTGGTTTGGCTGCAGTCACTTTACTTTAATTGATCATATTCCACTCTAGTAAATCATTTGTACATGTACAT
The DNA here is from genome assembly GCA_037951105.1 of Echinarachnius parma. NCBI lineage: Eukaryota > Metazoa > Echinodermata > Echinoidea > Clypeasteroida > Echinarachniidae > Echinarachnius > Echinarachnius parma. The sequence continues at coordinate 76,683 of JBAMJV010005569.1, read as the reverse complement.
GTAAATATATTAAATGTAATATATTATTAGTTGTATTATTATGTAGACATTCTGGTCTAGATTTTATACACAAAACAAGTGCATATTTATATTGCAAAACCAGATTTTCATGTAGCATTGAATTATAGTCTTCTTCCAAGTACATTATGTAAAATTCCATTCTTGCTAATAGATCAAAAGTGTGTTATTCAAAGCTCCACGCTAACTTGTTTCTCTTCTGGCCCGTTCGGGCAAGTGAAATCATGGATTTAAAAATTGTTCTTGCCCAAAACAGAAAACTGACTCGCCCGCTTATTTCTAGATGAGATTTAGAGTGTTTTCTTATAGTCATAGTTCATCAATTATTTAGTTGCCCGATCAAGCAACCAAACTAAACCATTTACCAAATTTGACTTGGCCGACATCAATTTTGACTTGCCCGGGCAACAAGGCAAGTGCTAATGTCGAGCCCTGTACACACATTTGTTTTATGTGTGATATGTTGTTCTGATGTCAATGATTTGTAGATTCAGTTGTAATTCAACACTGTGGATTCTTTGTGCATTATGCAGTATGTTGTAATTCTAAATTTCTAATGATACAAATTAGTTTTGTTTATTTAACCCTAATAAGGCCAAGGGGGGGGGGGGGCATAATGGCCCCCCCCCCCCCTCCGCGATTTTTTTTATTGCTCATAAACACGGTAAGATGACGCGCCGCTGCTTGGTGACTTTTTTCTTTTGGGTCTTGTGCATATTTTAAAACAAAAATTTTGAAAATTGGACCGACCGTTACGAAGTCACGTGACCTTTTGTCTATGCATGTCAGCCCGAAAATCGCTCAATTTCGTGATTTGTGTACAAAACATATGGAAATATCAGTTTTCGTAAAAAGAGGTATATCATTGGTTATTTGGTCTTGTTTACATTTCATATGTTTGTTTTGGGGTTCAAAATAGTTGAATTATAGGTAGAAATAAAATAAACAACAAAAACAATACAATACATAAGTTTAAAAAAACAAAAAAAATACATAAGAAATTATAAAAACAATAGAAAACACAAAGGAAGAACCTGGCTCTTCCTAATTATTTTGTCGCATTATTATTCCAAATGCTCTAAAGAATATATGTAGTGAAGCCAATGTTTAATTATGAATAATATATGATTTATGGATAAAAATATGAATTTTATGACCTTATTTGCATAAATGACCATAAATGACCATAAATATGCAAATTAATGAATTTTTCAAAAAATTAAAATTACCATTGTATTCTATACACTTCACTCATCATGCGTGCAAATTTTCACGGCGATCCGAGATCTTGGGGGGGGGGGGGGGGCATAATGGCCAATGGCCCCCCCCCCCCCCCCCCCCCCCCCGCCTGCTGAAGACCTCAAATAGCCCGGCCTTTTTAGGGTTAAGGTAGTCCAACTCCCCTGAGATTTGAGATGGTGCGCAAGTAATTGTGCAGGTTTTAAGTTTTAACTGTACCTGATGACCTAAAGTAATCATGTGCCTATAAATAGAGCACCTAGATACAGTATATAGCGCTCTATAAATGGTATATATTATTATTATTATTATTATTATTATTCCTATCTCATTAAGGACAAGGGCTATTTTAAGGCCAAATTTATCATTATTTTCCTCTACAAATTGGCAACTCCTAATATAAAAGTAAGTGGAAAATATTTAGTGATAACAATTTAAGACAAATATGAAATGACTTTGCTGCAAAGTTACCAATTTGAATGCCGAAATCTGTTTTTAGCTCATCCGGCCCGAAGGGCCCGATGAGCTTATGCCATGGCGTGGCGTCCGTCGTCCGTCCGTCCGTCCGTCCGTCAGTCCTTCCGTCAGTCCGTCCGTTCGTCCACAGTTTTCAAAATGCTTCTTCTTCGTTATTTTTCAACCGATTTTGATTCTGATTATTTCATAAGATAGGGCTAGGAGGGGGATTTAAAACTTCTACACAGAATCGTGAAATTCATTATATATGCTAATTTATGCAAATTTATTCGAAATCACAAAAAATGCTTCTCCTTCATTTCTTGACCGATTTTGATTTGGTTTGCTTTATCTGGTAGAGCTAACTTTGGTACACTAAACTTCTACACAGAATTTTGAAATTTTTCTCCATTAATTAATTATGGTAATTTATGCAAATTTATTCTAAAAATCACAAAAAATGCTTCTTCTCCTTCATTTCTCGACCGATTTTGATTTGGTTTGCTTTATCTGGTAGAGCTAACTTTGGTACACTAAACTTCTTCACAGAATTTTGAAATTTTTCCCCATTAATTAATTATGGTAATTTTTTATTTATTTATTTATTTATTTATTTATTTATTTATTTATTTATTTATTTATTTATTTATTTATTTATTTATTTATTTATTTATTTATTTATTTATTTATTTATTTATTTATTTATTTTTATTATTTATTTATTTTTTTTTTATTTTTTTATTTATTTTTTTTTTTTTAATTATTTATTATTATTTTTTTAATTTATTTTTTTAAATTTATTTATTTATTTATATTTTTTTTTTTCCCATGTCCCTTCTTGGGCGTCAAATTTATATTTTTTTCACTCTAATTTTTTTTAAATTAATTTTTATGTCCCTTCCAGGGCATCACATTTTTTATTTTTGGACCAGTTGAAAAGTGTACCACATGAAATTTGCGATATTTGATGTTGCGAGATGCCGGATGAGCGCTACGTCATTGACGTTCTGGTTAAAATATCACAATGTGTTGCCAATTTAAGGATTTTCCTAAATTATAGCGATCTACGCAATAATACAAATCATTAACAAATTACTAAAGCAGGTAGAGTAACAACATAGGTCTAAAAAAGTGCAATGTATGCTCTTTATCCTTGTATACTGATCTCTGTATCTTCTTACTGAAGTGTAGGTCTACCAACCCACAAATAATGTTTTCATCCATTATTACTTTGACAATGAATACAAATATGCTTTACCTACAGTCACACTTTCATTTTGATTGGGGAAGCTTTCCTTAGGTTTATATTAATTGATTTTTACTCACATTTTGTTTACCCCTTATAACCACGCCAAGTTATTTTGGCTATATAGCCAGGTGGGAGATCAGGAGGTGAGATCTCAGCCGCCGTTAGATTTTTGTTATTTTTTGAAAAAAAAAAAATAAATACAAAATTTGATTATGCAAATTTATGCAAAAATCCCCTTTTTGTCTTTAAATCACTAAATATTGCTCAATATACGCTAATTTTGTGCATGAATATTCTTTATGACTTAATTAACAGGTTTTCAAAATTTAGAATTGTGACAGCAAAATTTTCCTAATGTATTTCCTTGTTTTTGAAATTTCTTTGTTTTTGAAATTTCTTATGTATTTTTTTGTTATTTTTTTAAACTCATGTTATCTAATGTTTTTTTCAATGGAATAAATTATTGACCATTTTCCAACCATTTTTACCCCAAAATTAAATTAATGCAGTGATTAGAATGAAAAATAATGAAGGTTTTGTGTATTTCAGCAAAAATTCATTCCATAGGATTTGTACACAAATCACGAAAATAGCGATTTATGGGTCTAAATTCACCACAAAATTGTATGTGCCTTCGGAACAGTATACCCAGATGTCGCAAATTTGGTCTCAAAAGTTGCGCAAGACTTCAATGAAAAAAATCATGCGGCAATACCTGCGCGTGTTGCGGAATTATCACGCTAAACGTCAAGGGAGGGGGGGGGGGGGGTGCATTCCACCCCCCGGCCTGGTATGGGTTAAAGAAATCTAGTAACTTTGTTCATATAATATAAAAATCTATCAAAGGGTTGATAAAATGTGAATTTCTAATAAGTCCACTGAATGATTTATGAAAATTGAATTCCATGGTAAATGAAAGTCATATGGCTGAAAAATGAGCATAAAATAAAATGATAAATCATTACATTACACTTGCTTTTGCATGTTTTCATAATACGTTTATAGGTATGCGTAAGTGTTGTATGCGTGTATCGATCTGTATGCAAATGTGGGTACATGTATGTGTGCGTTTATGTCATGTGTAATGTGTATGCGTATGTGCATTTAATTAAATATGTGTACAATTATTATTATATATATATGTGTGTGCAAGTATGTATACATTTGCGCATGTTTGTATGTGATACTTAATGTATGAAAGTCTGCGTATGTGAAAGTATGTATTGATCAGTTTACGTTTGCATGTGTATGCATTTATACATTTGTGTATGTTTGTGTGTGCGTATATTTGTGCGTGTTTGTATGCATGCATTTAAGCATGTCTGTGTATGTTGTGGCTGTGTGAGTGTTTTGCATATAAATACAGTGGAACCTCATTATCACAAAATCTGTTGTAACATAGCAAGGATATTATACATGTCCATCTCCTATGTATGCAATATATCTGATTTAACAAGGTAAAATCATTGGACACGAGGTGTCCATTATAATGAAGTTTCACTGTAATAATATCTGTAATATTATCCTTTCTCAAAACGAATAATAGGCGCATAACGTGTGATTCATGTATGAATACATGTCTATAATAGTGGTAAGAATGATGTGGTGGTGGTGGCAATGATGATACAATATTTAATGACAAAAATGATGATGCAGACATAGTGTTGGTAGTGATGATCATAATGATGATAATGTTAATGGTGGGATATAGCAATTATCAATAATGATGAAGATGAAAATTGATGCAACAACAATAATGATGATGGTGGTGGTAAGATTAAACATGATGAATGATAAATACATTATTGATATGAATAAAAATGAAAATAAAAACAACGATGTGATTGTGCTGGTGATGAGATAATAGTTATTATGTTAATAATGGTAAAAATGATGGTGTAGTGTTAATGATGGTGGTAACAATGATGTTGGTGGTAGTAGTGATGAATGCAATGACCGATCAGAATAAACTGAATTTGAACAAAAAGCTGATGATGGCGATAGTGGTAATGATCTATAAAAAAAGAAGGTGATGATGATGAACATAATGGTTTTGACGACACAGTCAAATGGTGGTTGTGGTGAAGGTGTACATGATAATATGATTATGGTGATCAAAATACATTAATGGTGATAAGAAAAAGTTATTTCAACAAAAAAGCAGGTGCTAATTCAGAAGAAAATAAAGTAAAAGTAATAAATATGGTAAAATGATAACACGATAGTGGTGTAGTAATGATGGGATGATGGATATAATGAATTAATAGTGGTGGTGGTATTGAAGAAGGCAATAATCAATACTGCTGAGGATGAAGGTGATGATAACAATGATGATGATGATGATGAAGATGGTAGTAATGGTAGTGGTGGAATTGGTGATGATGATGGCAACCATTACTATCATTTTATAAATAATTGTTTTTAAATTATTATTGTTTTTTTTATTTATTTCTTTTTTTTTTACATTTTTTTTTTTTAATTTCATTTTTCAATAATGAGGCGCGGAGCGCCGATTCTAGCTGCCGAGGCGCGAAGCGCCGAGGCAGCTAGTACTTTTATAAAATAAATGCAATTAAAGTGGCAAATAGCATTTTTCCTTCAAAATTACAAAGGCGGCCATCTTGGATTAATGTGGGTTGCCAAGGTGATACGTCCAACTAAGTACCATGGATGGATTTGTTGCCCCCTTAAACCTTGGAAAAGTGGTATTCCTTGTCATTTTTACTTCCTGGGTTCCCAATATACTCGATTTGGGGGAATATGCAAATTAGGTAAAATACCTAATTATGCTAATTGTATGCATTGCTAGAGGTTGCCGATGTGGCAACCAAGCTAAATTATCTTTAACATGCATTTAGAGCATAATTGAGGAAAATCGTCTGTAATTATGATTTATAAGAGGCTGTATAGCCACTGAAAATCATTAATATTCATAAATATGCAAATTAGGGGCAGCCATCTTGGATCTAAGGGTGTTGCCAATATGGCACTTCCAAACGAGCACCAGAAATGGAATCCTTGCCCCAAAATACCCTAGAATACTTGTTTGTTATCCATGTTGTACAATACCTAGCAAAAAAATGACCCCTGACACTATTTCACAAATATGCAAATTAGCTAATTTAGTTTATAATGTTTTAAAAATAGTTGCCAAATGTTGCCATGGTAGCAACAAAGCTAAAATATATTCTTAACCCTTGTAGAATATGAATTAATAAAAAAATGTTGGACTGAAGAACGATAAGTAAACTTTAGACACATGTCAAAAGTGAGGGGGGTGGGGGGAGGGGGGGGTGGGTCCCAATCCTTTTCATTTACCCCATACAATTACCCCATAAAATAATCATATATATTATAATAATGGACAATATGATTTTCAGGTCACTTTTAACCAATTAACATATTAAGGAAAAAATCAAGTCATGTTAGATACCCATACAATGGTGTAATAACGCACTTTGCACCCCCTTTCTTTCAAGACCCTGTCCCGCCCCTTATGGTCATAATTAGCAAACTTCCACGGGGGAAATTAAACGTTATGATAATATGATCTATCTGTGAAAAATTCACACTTCTTTCATTTTGTGCACAATTGTTATGATTCCAGGCTCTTAGCAGCCTAACTAAAATGCATGTTGACCTCTGTTCATCTGTATTAGTGTACACATTCAATATTTGTAAACGGTTTGACCCAATTATGTTTTGTATATTTTTAAACATTTTATCATTTATTTGTCTTCATGTTGCTAAGCCCCACCTCCTAAAAAACCCTCCAGAGCAAATTCTATTGTTGACCTGCAGTGACATCATTTGTCAATCACTGGTCAGCTACCATGAGATTAACAAAAGATGAAAGTACAAAAAGAACATCCACACAAAAGCATGCCCTGCATACCTCCATGCAATAGCTTAGACATTGCTTTTCTTCTGATATAGCAACAGCTATTGTAATTGAAGTTGTGTGAGTTGGTATTCTATTCAATCGTGTGATGCTATTGTGATTAGGCTAATCACAATAGCATGGTAGCTGACCAGTGATTGACAAATGATGTCACTGCAGGTCAACAATAGAATTTGCTCTGGAGGGTTTTTTAGGAGATGGGGCTTAGCAACATGAAGACAAATAAATGATAAAATGTTTACAAATATACAAAACATATTTGGGTCAAACCGTTTACAAATATTGAATGTGTACACTAATACAGATGAACAGAGGTCAACATGCATTTGGGTTGCAGGGCCCCTTTAATGGCTTTTTACGCTGCCGAAAATGGTCATAAAACACCTAAATTTGCTCAAAAGGTCTTTTATGGGCGGGCAATATGCGTGCCCTTAACTAAGCAACCGTACGACTTTGGGGCAAAAATGTTGGGGTTTTCTGTCAGACACTTAAGGGAACAATTGGTGCGAATTTTAGAAAAATCGAAAGGGGCCCAGCAGTTGATTTGACATGGATTGACCGTATAGGTATCTGGAAGAACTCTAAAGTCTCTGCAGTGAGATTCAAAAGTTATGTTTTGCTTTGGGTTCGGATAGCTTAAAGCCGAAGTCTAAGATTGCATTTAACAAATGGTTTACTAGTTTAACTTACTGTACGTTGTTGGGAAACTAAGTATTTCCACGAGTTGAATGAGATGAACTTTTCGGAGAGCATCTTCTAGCTGCGACAGTGTGTGTTCCAAACCGCAAGTATCCGCCCAATCCCGAAGCATGGCGAGTATTCCAACGGATGCAACTGTTTCATGTTCATAGTTGGTCTTGATGTAGCTCCTGATCTGAGGCACAGTAAAGCCGAGCTCCTTTCCCAACTTTTCAATAACAGCATCATCACTTATGTGATCGGCAACTAGGCATAGTTTGTCATCTAAAGTGTTACTGTTGGTCTCAACCGCCATGCTGAAATCAAACAAGTCATGATTATGAATTGAAATAGTACACAGCATATTGATTTGTGAAAGAAACAGAGAAAAAATAGAATCAAAAGACATAAACATACATGTATATCTTACAACAATATGGATACGGGTCATTCTTCGATAAGTGTATAGTTTTGCTTTTTTTTGGTTACCTCTTTGACTTTGTGTTGACTTACAAGTAAGTAAAAAAAGTAAAGTGATAACTTTTTTTTTTTTTTTAATGTTCCACCCCCCTCAATTAACTCGCATGCCCCGATGGCATCATGTAAAAATATCATAATGTAGAATTTCAAAAAAGATGCATATTTTTTGTCCTAATATACCTTAAATTCAATTTTATGAGTTGACTACGAATGCCAAGAATAAATATGCACACATGCAACGACTTAAGTCAAAAAAGGAGTCTGTTTTTTGTGTTCCGATATTTTGCGTCATCTCCGTCACGCATTCTTAGTCCACCATCTACGGTACACAAAAATGCTAAATTTGAGTGATCGTGGTGGCAAAATGTCGGGTGACTAGGTAGTAGAAAGAAGAGACACGTTTCTTCCCCGGTCTCCAGGTACGGTAAGTAACATTGTTTTTTTTTTAGATCTTTGTCAAAAACCAGATCCGTACCTTTATTAAGCGTCATCTCCGAACGCTTGATATTAGCTAGATAAAGATTTTAGATTGAATTTCTAATCATTTGTATGAATGTGCCCACGGAACAACCATACAACACTATCACTCATTTGTATTGCATACATTGCTATTAGCTATCAGAGCTTTAAATGTGTCTGATAGTCATCTCATCTCCGTCACGCATCATCTCCGTCACGCATCATCTCCGTCACGTTTTTTTGTGACGGAGATAATGACTATCATCTCCGAACGATTGATATTAGCTAGATATAGATGTTAGATTGAATTTCTAATCATTTGTATGAATGTGCCCACGGAACAACCATACAACAATATCACTCATTTGTATTGCATACATTGCTATTAGCTATCAGAGCTTTAAATGTGTCTGATAGTCATCTCCGTCACGCGTCATCTCCGTCACGGCTCTTTTGTGACTGAGATGATGAGTTTGAGTTGGACTGTCAACTCAGTTAATTGACACACAATGTTGTTCAAAGTTGACAAATATTCTATGACAAAGCTTAGTTTGCATGAATTTTAGAATATTATATAACGTGATTATAATGTATTCTTAAATACACGCTTCAGTAATCTCCGTCACGCTTCAGTCATCTCCGTCACGCTGAGTTCAAATGCATACATTTCAACAAAGATTACACTCTGGTAAAAAAAAATTGTATTGGTATTTTTAGCGATCTATTTACTCCTAATCATGTACCTCTCTTCATCCTAATTTCCTGAGAAAATTTCATCACACTGATTGAAAGCAAAACTTTTTGGCAAAATTCACTATTCATTCAGCAAGGCAAGTATAAATGGTGGCTCTAGAGAAAAAATGTGATTATGGTTGACCAGTGTTTTTTTTTTCTTTTCACAATCACCCTTTCTTTCCAAACGAATATTGAATAAGAAGTGAAATATGTTCTTCAGTTAAAATGCGACGATCTATTTGTGCAAAAATGTCATGACGGAGATGACGCATTAACAGTGTACATGTTAATAAAACCCCCAAAAATATTACATAGCCCCATTAAAGATCGCGCCAAACAATATTTCCCTAATCTACAGATGTTAACATATTAAACACACAGAAATAAAGTGGAGAAATAGTTTTGATTTTCACGATCTCACGATGGTCGAAAATATACACTTATTGAAGAATGACCCATACATGTATACGGATAATCATCCTAGACATACTTGGCATATGAGGGGTGTCCGAGCGCTATGGGTAAGGTTCACTATTGGGCCAAAGCCAAAAGTATGGAAAATGTGACGGGACAAAATTGTATAGAGCTTTTTCTCGTACAGAAAGAGATAAAGATGTTTGTTGGTGCAAGTATGGAGAGGGTCACTAGATGAATTATCAAACAACATAATTCAACAAACTTCATAATAACTACATATTTTTTAAAGGGACTTAGTAACATTGTCCAAATCCTCAAAATAAAATTTTTATTCTAGCGGTTCCCTTCTACCTTGTTGTATTCGTATTAACAATAAAATCATGGGACAGGTTTCGGTTTTTCAAATTTCCCTTTCGTTACAAAGATATGTATGATTGAAGTATTCAGATAAGAAAAACTCCGGGCGAGTTTTTCTTCCGTGTACAAAGTGAGTGCAGTGAGTTACTGAATATCACTTTACATTTTCGCTCATTACTTGGCCATACAATGTCCATTTGACTTGAAATTTTCACACAATACCCTGTGGACATATCAGATAACAACAATATACATTGCATCAACCATTCATCACTTTTTGCACATGTCAACAAAGTTACTAGATCCCTTTAAGGGTGACGGTACAGAATAATACAATGACAAACAAGGCGATAGCTGGGTCAATCCACGTCAAATCAACCGGTGGGTGTCACCCGACCCCCTTCGATTTTGCTAAAATTCGCACCAATTGTTCCCCCAAGTGTCTGACGGAAAACCCCGAAATTTTTTGCCCCGAAGTCATTCGGTTGCTAAGTTACGGCCGCGCCTAGCAACCAATGCGCGGTCAAACCGTTTCTTCTTTTAAAATTTGGCCATTTTTGATTATCTGCTGTAGCTAAAATTGAAAAGCCAGAGCTCTCATTGTCTGGAAATTGGAAGAACTTTGTCATCTCTACAAGATGTATTCATTATGTCGCGGGTCGATTTTTCGTTTTCGCGTACGAGGTCACCGAAAATGGCTTTAAGCGAAAAATAATTTTTTTTGAAAGCATGTTTGGATGCCCATAGCTTAAAAATTACTAGATATTTTGCTCTAATCTTTTATAGTATTAAAGACCTTCACTTCCTTTACAGATTAAAAAAAAAATGAGCGTGATTGGTCAAGTCGTTTTCGAGTAAAGCGCCCTCAAAGTTTGGATTTTTCAAAAATGCACCAAGTTCAAGGTCAAAGGTCACCCGAAGTCCAATCGGGATCTTCACCAATTTTTGTGTACTTACAGATATTTACCTATATTTTCAGGGGTTACCAAAGAAATTTTGCTACCGGAACGTTTAATGGCTTAATTACGCTAACGAAAATGGTAAACAACCCAAAATGCTCAAAATTGCCATATAATTGGTTTTAGGGCATATTTCGAATCTCTCTCACACACAAGGCAGACATTTACCTATATTTTCATGGGTTAGCAAAAAAAAATTGCTACCGGAACGTTTAACGCCTTATTAACACTGACGAAAATGGTCGTAAACAACCCGAAATGCTCTAAATTGCCATATAATTGGCTTTAGGGCATATTTTGAATCTCTCTCACACGCAATAGAAAAGTTTATAAATACTGTTCTTCAGGGAATTTGCAGACATTCACCTATATTTTCATGGGTTAGAAAAAAAAATTGCTACCGGAACGTTTAACGCCTTATTTACACTGACGAAAATGGTCGTAAACAACCCGAAATGCTCTAAATTGCCATATAATTGGCTTTAGGGCATATTTTGAATCTCTCTCACACGCAATAGAAAAGTTTATAAATACTGTTCTTCAGGGAATTGGCAGACATTCACCAATATTTTCATGGGTTAGAAAAAAAAATTGCTACCGGAACGTTTAACGCCTTATTTACACTGACGAAAATGGTCGTAAACACACTGTAACGTGTTAAATCACCATATTACAGGCTTTAGGGCATATTTTGAATCCTTCTCACACGCAATACAAAAGTTTATAAATACTGTTCTTCAGGGAATTGGCAGACATTCCCCTATATTTTCATGGGTTAGCAAAAAAAAAAATTGCTACCGGAAAGTTTAACGGCTTATTTACACTGACGAAAATGGTCGTAAACACACTGAAACGTGTTAAATTGCCACGACCATTTTCGTCAGTGTAAATAAGCGTTAAACGTTCCAGTAGCAATTTTTTTTTGCTAACCCATGAAAATATAGGTGAATGTCTGCCAATTCCCTGAAGAACAGTATTTATAAACTTTTGTATTGCGTGTGAGAAGGATTCAAAATATGCCCCAAAGCACGTAATATGGCGATTTAACACGTTTCAGTGTGTTTACGACCATTTTCGTCAGTGTAAATAAGCCGTTAAACGTTCCGGTAGCAATTTTTTTTTGCTAACCCATGAAAATATAGGTGAATGTCTGCCAATTCCCTGAAGAATAGTATTTATAAACTTTTGTATTGCGTGTGAGAGAGATTCAAACTATGCCCTAAAGCCCGTAATATGGTGATTTAACACATTACAGTGTGTTTACGACCATTTTCGTCAGTGTAAATAAGCCGTTAAACGTTCCGGTAGCAATTTTTTTTTGCTAACCCATGAAAATATAGGGGAATGTCTGCCAATTCCCTGAAGAACAGTATTTATAAACTTTTGTATTGCGTGTGAGAAGGATTCAAAATATGCCCTAAAGCCTGTAATATGGTGATTTAACACGTTACAGTGTGTTTATGACCATTTTCGTCAGTGTAAATAAGCCGTTAAACGTTCCGGTAGCAATTTTTTTTTGCTAACCCATGAAAATATAGGTGAATGTCTGCCAATTCCCTGAAGAACAGTATTTATAAACTTTTGTATTGCATGTGAGAGAGATTCAAACTATGCCCTAAAGCCCGTAATATGGTGATTTAACACATTACAGTGTGTTTACGACCATTTTCGTCAGTGTAAATAAGCCGTTAAACATTCCAGTAGCAATTTTTTTTTGCTAACCCATGAAAATATAGGGGAATGTCTGCCAATTCCCTGAAAACAGTATATAAACTTTTGTATTGCGTGTGAGAAGGATTCAAAATATGCCCTCAAGCACGTAATATGGCTATTTAACACGTTTCAGTGTGTTTACGACCATTTTCGTCAGTGTAAATAAGGCGTTAAACGTTCCGGTAGCAATTTTTTTTTTCTAACCCATGAAAATATTGGTGAATGTCTGCCAATTCCCTGAAGAACAGTATTTATAAACTTTTCTATTGCGTGTGAGAGAGATTCAAAATATGCCCTAAAGCCAATTATACATGTATGGCAATTTAGAGCATTTCGGGTTGTTTACGACCATTTTCGTCAGTGTAAATAAGGCGTTAAACGTTCCGGTAGCAATTTTTTTTTGCTAACCCATGAAAATATAGGTAAATGTCTGCCAATTCCCTGAAGAACAGTATTTATAAACTTTTATATTTCGTGTGAGAGAGATTCGAAATATGCCCTAAAGCCAATTATATGGCAATTTTGAGCATTTTGGGTTGTTTACGACCATTTTCGTTAGCGTAATTAAGCCATTAAACTTTCCGGTAGCAAAATTTCTTTGGTAACCCCTGAAAATATAGGTAAATATCTGTAAGTACACAAAAATTGGTGAAGATCCCGATTGGACTTCGGGTGACCTTTGACCTTGAACTTGGTGCATTTTTGAAAAATCCAAACTTTGAGGGCGCTTTACTCGAAAACGACTTGACCAATCACGCTCATTTTTTTTTTAATCTGTAAAGGAAGTGAAGGTCTTTAAAACTATAAAAGATTAGAGCAATATATTTAATAATTTTTAAGCTATGGGCATCCAAACATGCTTTTTAAAAAAATTATTTTTCGCTTAAAGCCATTTTCGGTGACCTTGTACGCGAAAACGAAAAATCGACCCGCGACATAATGAATACATCTTGTAGAGATGACAAAGTTCTTCCAATTTCCAGACAATGAGAGCTCTGGCTTTTCAATTTTAGCTACAGCAGATTATCAAAAATGGCCAAAATTTTAAAGAAGAAACGGTTTGACCGCGCATTGGTTGCTAGGCGCGGCCGTAACTTAGCAACCGAATGACTTCGGGGCAAAACATTTTGGGGTTTTCCGTCAGACACTTGGGGGAACAATTGGTGCGAATTTTAGCAAAATCGAAGGGGGTCGGGTGACAAAATGTCTGAAAATTGGTTGATTTGACGTGGATTGACCCAGCTGTAATGTGTCTCGCCCAATAGACCGCTTCTGTAATGTATGCAAATAATATGCTTATGACCGTATGGCGTAAAACTCCCCGTTGGCAAGCTTAACAATAGTAACTAGGTCCAGCAACCTACGTTTGCCGGACCTACATGTACGGTAGTTACTATTGTTAAGCTTGCCAACAGGGAGTCTGACGTCATACGCATATTATTTGCATACGTTACAGAAGCGGTCTATTGCGCGCATTCATGCCAATGAAGTTTGGTTACAAACAGATGCAGGGTTGGAAAATTATTCAAATTTTTGTAAGCGTCACTGCCGGACCGCAGACGGACAACAGACGGACCCAATTTGGATCCCTACGTCTCCCTCCACCTACGGTGGGCTCGACAAAAATTGTGAATTTGTTTCATGCAGAGATGAACCTCTTCCAACACAGAAATATTTTTGTCGGCCAATAGACCGCTTCTGTAATGTATGCAAATAATATGCGTATGACGTAAGCTTAACAATAGTACTAACTAGGTCCGGCAAGCTTAGTTTGCCGGAGCTTGCCGGACCTAGCCGGACCTAGTTACTATTGTTAAACTTGCCAACGGGGAGTCTGACGTCATACGCATATTATTTGCATACATTACAGAAGCGGTCTATTCCTCCCTCCATTTACCAGCAAATGCAAAAAAAACTTTTCAGCCATTCCATTGTGACTCGCGTGACATTTACAAAATTCCAACTCGAAACCACTTAGGAATCTAAGAGGGCATTCAAAATTTCAAATGGCATGCCACTTTTACTCCAATAGAGTGGTTAAGCCCTGGAATTTGTTGCCTGAAAAGACGGTGTCTGTGCCAACTGTGGAATCTGTTATTATAGGAGTGGGCTATAAATGGGTCATTTCTCGTTTTATTTTCGGGACAGTTTTTTTGTATTCCATTTGCCCTATCTCAACATGAAATGACAAAATGTTTTGCCTTTGGTCCAAGAAAAAAGTGTGCAGGGCCAAAATCCAAGATGACCACCGTTTTTCCTTAAAAATCACTTTTTTCGGCCATAACTTTGTCATTTGTGTGTCTCTTTATTTGGTTTTGGTGTCTAACCCTATGTTTTGGGGGTTAAAGGGGAATTCCACCCCAGAAATGTGATGTTTGCTATAAAATGAAGTGAATATGAAGAATCATGATCGAAAATCTGAGTCAAAACGGTGGAGCAATAAAAAAGTTATGACAGGATGAACTTTGCTCCGATTTTTAGTATCGTTCGCAATTGCTATCGATCGTGACGTCACTTGCGAGCTGCAGCCATTTTGACTTCTACATGGAAATTAAAAAAAAAAAAAAAATTCTTAATAACAAAGCAAATTTATGAGCTTACAAATTCCAAAGAGGTTGGCCCATCGATATTATTCTATGAATTCGTGAAAACAAGCAGAGAAAAATTAATTTTTAGCAACGAAAATGAGAAATAAGTGTATTTTCATGTACTAAAGGCATGGCGAGTTGCTCGTCAATGATGTTGCATATGGCGGCAATTTTGAAACGATCGCTCACTACTACATGATGTTCAAATCGGTATAACTCCCGTGTTTCTTGTCCGATTTTGATCAAATTTTCACCAATTATGCCTCTTATTCTGCTTATTCAAATAACGAATGGTTTTATCAGGCCCGGACTACCCCTTTAAAGGGATCTACAGGTATGCAGAACAAAAAGTACTGTAAAATATTCAGATATTGTGTTAGGGCATATTTTTGACAATGTTTACCCCTTTTTAACACAATTTTGAACCATGCCCGTAGACCTGAAATTAATTGGTAAATTATATATTATATATTATATTAAGAACATTTCAAAAAAGCTAGAGAACAAGTAAATAATATTCATAGCCCCCATAACCCTGACACTTGACATTTTCGGCCTGGGGTTATACAAAAAAGTGTGCAGGGCCAAAATCCAAGATGGTCGCCGTTTTCCTTGAAAATCACATTTTCAGCCATAACGTCATTTTCAGCCTTGGTCATTTTGTGATGTTTTTACTTGCTTGTGGTGTCTAACCCCATGTTTTTTTGGTCTAGCAATCTGTTATGCATCTAAAAATAGTCACAAGCCATCAAATGTTGAGTTAGCACCATTTCTGACTACATTTGAACTCCTTTTTTACCTAAATTAGCATATTTCGTGAAACACGTCTTCAATATCTACGATGTTGCTTAAAACATAATGCGGCTTTCTCCTAAATAGTGGGGTAGATTAGCCGACCGATTGTGCAGATTATGATAAAAGCATGAAACTCTCATGATATGTAGAATAGAACATTCTAAGCAAATCTAGATATTGAGCCATCGACGAATTGTACCCGGTCAGAAATGGCAGCCATTTTTCAAAATGGCCACCTTTTGACATATTTTCCATACTTAATATCGCAATATTTCCAGAATCAAATATCAGATCAGCATGCAACTTGGCAAATATATGCCCTTGTACATACTCATAATTGCATAAACATTTGAAGTCAAGAGGTCGAGGGTCAAAGGTTACAGGGCCAATTATATATGCAACAGGGTTTTTGCGGTATCGTATAATTACTATTGGCCAATTGGCATTTGAATTTCTGTATACATGTATGCTCATCAAATACACTGATGCATCTGAGAGGTCATGAAGTGAAAGGTCAAAGTTCACTGGGCAAATTATGTATGCAAAATAGGCCTTTTCTATCATATCTAAATAACTAATTAACATAAGCATCAAACTTGTTGTATGCATGTGTGCTAATTATAGCAATACTAATAAATGAGGGGTCACGAGGTCAGATGTCAAAGGTCACATGCATACAATAGGGTGCAATGATTGATTGATATTAAAAAAGACCTGTGCCATCGATTAGCACCGAGATCCGTTGATTATCTTTAATTATTTAAAAATCATGTGAATCATCTAATATAGCTTAATGGTAATTATGTACTATTTAAGGTCATGAGGTCAAAGACAAAAGCTGGCAAACTGTCCTTTTACTGTCATCATGATCATATATTCATAGTAGATTAATACACCATGATTATTAATACTGTCGTAAATATTTGACAAAAAAATATGACTATGCATGCATATAGTCAGAGGTCAAAGATCACAGTCAAAAACAATACATTTTGCAACAAATTTTCTTTTTTTCTTCTGATAAAGAGCTGTGATTTCAACAACCATTATATTATTATGACTCATGCATGATTATTATTAATGAGTAGATTATCTGTATAACATTTGTGGCTATGAATTAATGGTCAAAGAAAGCATAAATATCAATTAAAGAGACCCCCGGCCCGACGTATTGACATCAACTCTGTACTTGTATAATATTTATAATAATATTATTGATGATGCAGAATTCCAGCTTCATTTTGGCTCATTGAGGACGACATGATTTTGGGTTGTGTTTAAAAATAAGCAAAACCTTTAAATGTTCTACCGATAAGATTTAATGGAATGATATAGGATTTAGGAAAGAACATATCAGCTCCAACACAATAGCATTACTGAAATAATTTATACATTATTTTTTATTATATTATGTAGTTTGATAAGGAAAAATTTAACGCAGAAATACGACGTGTTGAAGAATATATAAATGAAGGATGCTTACATGTATACAAGAATTTGTATAATTCATCATAAATGACCGAGTATTTATCAACTTGTATTTATATTTGTATTATTTTATGGAATAAATTTCCTTGGCTGAGGCAAAAGAAGTGAAGGAAAGTATTAGGACATATTGTTCATTCGGTAGCATATTGGGAAAATTTGAATTCAATAGAGAAAATTGGTCTGTACACTGTTATGTATCATCACTTCTATACACTGTTGCAATGAGATCAGTGGTTAAGGTAGAGAGATGATTTGGAAAGCGCACTTGCAGGCATTCCAGATTTTATGTCAGAATATACAAAAGTTTTGATAAAAGGTAAATCTTTGGCCAAAAAGGACTGAGAATGAATAAACTCCAACAAGATGTATTTTGGTAGCAAGACAAAGACAATAAGTATCAACATTGCATTTCGAAGAAAGTGGTTTAGATATATCTTGTGGTTTATAATCATATTGTAAGGAAAGTGATAATCATAGCAAAAAAAAATTAAAAATATGTAGAGTATGTGCTTAATAGTGAATAAGAGGAGAACAATGTTGATTGAAAACTATACAACATTAAGAAACAGTGCAAATGCAGAACACCCGAGGTGATTTGATCGGAAAAATTGCATATTTTATGCTGGTAGAAAAGCTAAATGTAACATGTTGCCATCACAGCCCATCATTGACTTATCGTGCTAATGTTGTAACGCTTCATGGCTCTGGCCCCTTTTTCTGGCGAGATGATAGTTGGTTTCAAGTTTCAACCATTTTCAATTCATGCATTAATATTAGTTCTGCCACTGCTTTGACCTCATAGTCCAAATATTGCAATCCATAATTGATCTTTGGATAAACTTACAATTATAAATACAAAATGTTATGTAATTTTCCTTGAAATGGGCATTGCTTTTTTTAATGCATTATATCTGTAATGTATAAGCTAATCCTATTATTAAACTGGATATCATTTTTTCTTTAAACTTTCTCTTTATTTTTCTCTTCTCTGGCCCGTTCTTTGTCTTTTCCTTTGATTAATTATGATATATCGTGATTATATCTACCTTATTACGTGAATGTGATCTTTGACTTTTGACCTTTGACTTCATGACCTTTGAGCAATCCATGGACATGACCCCCATACCTTATTTAATGTATCCTGATCTTTTTGAATAAGCATATTATGTGTTACCCTATGGCACTGTTTTTTTTAAAGATGCCAAATGTGTCAACCAACATGGTCAAAATTGAAATTAAGTGAACTGACTTCAAACATGTTTTTTTAACATTGACACAACTTATATTTTCGTGAAATATAAATATCTGGGCTTAATCTATCCCCAATTCTGCAAAATATCTATGAACATTTAGGATTTCCTGTATTTAAAAGAAAAATATGATATATGTTCACATTGCCATACTAAAATCCTACTATTCCAAATGGCATTACAAATAATACAAATAATTAAAGTGGGCTTCTGACATCATGTGTGCCATTTTGGGGGCTTCTGTTTCTTAAATTTTAGTTTTTAGGTCATTTTAAAGTGAAAAATAGCCTTAAAATTTGGATTTTGCAATTTGAAGTTTTTGTAATGCAAAAAATGTTGACTGTTGTTGGTTCAAACATATTGTATGGAAACAATACATGATAGGACATATTTACATGATGTAAAATTGGAGCAAGACACTTGCAAAAAAAATTCAAATTTGATTCTTGTGTGTGTTTCGGACGTTACATATTGTTAACATTTACCCTTTTTTCACACTTCTATGACCAGTTGTGGTTTAAATCTTTGCTGTTTTGGAATATTTAAATACAGAAAGTATATGTTTAGATGTAAATCTATCCAAATTCTTCTTTGAAATGGTCAAATTAACTTCATAGCACAGAAAGGGGTCTTCTATCAACCATATGACAGTATACATTACAGTACATGTTAATTTGATTTATCTATAATTATATGTTCAGATCTCCAAAGTAGAGACAATTTTAAGGGTTTTAGTGAAATTATGAAGTACCTAGTACTACAATAACTACAATTTGAGAATTGTGATCTGTAATTTATTGTAGCAAAGTTGCATTATGTTATGACATACCCTATTTTGTTTCGGACGTTACATGGTGTTAACATCACGTCAAAACATATCTTAACTCGCTTTGTTTGCATGATTTTGCAAGCAAAACCCATAAATATGTGCATTAATTGAACTCCCAACGAAAGGGATAGTGAATGTAGTCCATATTGATAGACAAAATCCAAGATTTTGTACAAATATTACATGCAATTAGAAACTGTTATTATATACAGTCAAAGGATGATCGATGTGACTTTCCACAGTTTCCTTCATCATTTTACAAAAGATGAAAGTATATTATTGTACAATGACATACATTGTATATGATTTAAATTGTCCATTTTCTTATTTTGATAAAATATGAAGCTCAAACTAATTTTATCAAACTATTATTGAAAATTAGAATAAATGTCAGAAATGCATTACTGATCAATATGATATTAGCAAAACCTCAAATTCAAGTTATAATGGCACATGTACAGTACACTTGTATACGTACCACATTTAAGGTTACAGTCAAGAAATTATATTTGTTCCAGCAGATATGGTAAATATTTTTCAAAGATAGTTGACTTGCACAAAAATGTAATTGATCATAAACCAGTAATGTTCTGGAAATTGTCTTAAGAATAAGATAAGGAATTATCTTGGTGTACATGTACATGTACGTATAGTTTACATGGCATCTAGCCATATAGTATTTCAAAACTAACTTTTGTTTTTAACATGTGGATTTTTTTAATACAAATGATTAACATTTTAATTATTGTCAGTAAAACATGTGGATCAATGCAGATTATTTTCTTCTTATCAAGTATGGAAAAACATATTTGCAACTAATGAATGATATCAGAAGAGTAAATTTAGCATAGTTATACTGTACTTTTGTATACCACTCAAAGGCTTTGTTAATAAAAATGTCTATATTTCCACTAAATGAATAATGAAACAGAGACTTAACATTTGTTTCTTATAGAACATTATAAAGGCAATCAACCTAATAATGCATTTGATATGATACAAAAAACAAAATCAGTATACATGTAGTTCTCTGTACTTTACAACATGAACAATTATGGGGCAAAAATAGCAATTCCTCACATTTTATAAATAAAAGTTCCTTCCAGAGACAAATAACTGATCATTTATTTTTCAAAACACTTTTGCTGGAGCAGGAAGCATATAGATCATGAAAAATGTAGATAATACTTTTTTAAATGTTCCAAATTTAATTTTTTGTGCAATCAAAATGTGTGTTAACACCATTTTGTAACGTCCGAAACGAGCTCACAATACCATACAAAAGATTCTGTAAATGGTAAACAAAATACAGGAGTTGTTGCAGCAGGTAGTGTTTCAGTTCCACAAAAGAAAGGTTATTGTTCCAAGTAGATTAGTCATATCATTCGCTATATCAAGTGTCTTGTAAAACTTTAGTGGTTACAAATTAGCTGAGAAAAATCGATGAAAAATTGGTGAAAATGTGGATTTGGGGCAGACTAAGCATCTAAATGTTATTAAAGCATCATGTATTTTGATGATTATGTTTCATTTACATGATCTAAATGAATAATAATAACCATATATTATCATTTTGAAAATAAATGCACTAAAATATCAATTTTGTGTTAACAATTACCCCATGTAACGTCCGAAACACATTTGTTTACATTGGTTGATCTCAAACATTTGTTTTGGCAATTAATTACCCAATTCATGTGTAAATTTGTTTCAAAATGAATACTATTTTATATTATGATGATTGATTCATATAATGTGCCCTTTCCTGTGACTTATGAGCTTACAAGTTACATTTTTTGTTTCGGACGTTACACTTGTTTCGGACGTTACAAATGTTAACGGAAAGTTAATTTTGAATATATAATCATAACGCAATGAGCTATTACATTATTTTCTTCTGTGATGGGAGGGTACATCAAGTCTCTTCAAAACTGAGATAAATAATTGTTTGTGTTATCCCCCTTTTAAAAATTATTTCTAAAGAAATATTGTTTCGAACGTTACAAAATTGTTTACGGAAAATGAGAGCATGTGTGCATTTCATGTTGTTTTTTTTTAATCGCTGGCTTATTGAAATCAGTCATTTCCCTTTTAGGCAATATGATGAGGAAACTGTTAGTTCGATTTTCATACTGATATCATTTCAATAAATTATGATACTGGTAGGGGTAATGAGGGGTTAAATTGTTAACGGAGGATGTAACGTCCGAAACACCAATTTTGATGGCATTGTACTGTCAAAATATTACTTTACATATTAAGCGCCGTTAATTTTCTGAAAGTTTAACTCACACTCGTTCATAATTATCAACAAAGAAAAAAACAAAAAAATCTGTTAGTGTTTTTTATACCTGAACATAATTGAACCCATTTTTGGTTGACAAATTTCCGTTAACAATTGGCCCTTTAGGGTTATCTGACCTATATAAAGGGAAGTCCAAATATTTTCGTTAAGGTATGGGAGATCAATCTAGGTGGATGCTATAAGAAAATACAAAAATAAGTTTTCAGTTCAGTATGTTTTTAAAAATACAGGCCCTCAAAGTGCCATTAAGCCTTTTGGCACCTTTAAAAAAACCAGAGCCCTATAATATGTATCATGTCACTCAATTCTAAAGTATTTATCAGTTTTGTATATCTGAACTTTGACCTTTTACATATAATGACCCTTACAATTTGATATTAAAGATGATAAACTCCATACTAATCAGACATGAGATAAATGTCATGACAAAATGTCAAATGTTTATAAATATCTCACAAAATACTATTTGGCATACATAAATTGCCCTGTGACCCTTGACCTTTAAACTGATGACTTTCATCAGATATTAGGTACATATAAGTGCACATATGTCTCAATTTTCATGCTAGTCTGTCGAATAGTTCTCGAAATATAGTGACATCAAGTGTGGGAAGTATGTAAAATGGCAGCCATTTTGAAAAATGGCTGCCATTTCTGCTAGGATGCGTTTCGTCGATGGCTCAATATCTAGATTTGTTTAGAATGACCTGATGTACAAGTGCTGTGAATTACATGCTTTTATCACAAACTGCACAATTCAGCCATATGGGCCAGCTAATCTGCCCCACTAAAAGAAGTCCCCAGTTCCTGAAACGGTCACTGGCACAATCTGCTGCTCTATTCGCTAGTGCCTTCAATCCAGCAATGATGAAATGCACAATAAAGCAGTGGTATTTTCTTGCGAGGAGGAGATACTGGAAACATTGATGGGAGCCCAAGAGGCAGAGGGAATGTCTCACTCTGAAAAAGAACTTATGTTTCAGCCTAACCAACCACTTGCTGTCATCTGGGATGAGGTATATTGGGTTCTACCTGGATGACAATGGGGACAGAACTTTCCGAGTGGATCACCCGATGTCTGCTGGTACCGGAGATGAAATTTGGCAACGACCACCTGGGACAGTTGACTGATGACATCCAGGACACTATAGAGCAGCAGATTGTGCCTGTGACCGTTTCAGGAACGTACTTCTTTAGGAGAAAGCCGCATTATGTTTTAAGGAACATCGTAGAAATTGAAGACATGTTTCACGAAATATGCTAATTTAGGTAAAAACTAGATGGATCTTCGACTGCGCGCAGCCGAAAATGATGCCTCCGCCATTGCGTGATTTATAGCCCAAATTAACATGCACTGAATTAATTCTTCAACTCAATTTCAATAGTAACTAGATGGATCTTCGACTGCGCGCAGTCAAAAATGATGCCTCCGTCATTGCGCGATTTATATAATATAGAACATACACAGAATTAATTCTGTCAACTCAATTTTGATGGTAAACTGTCAATCAGATCTTGACATGTCACAATTATGAGCTATATATAAGTGACCTTGACCTTTGCCCTCATGACCCAACATTTTATTAGTTTATTAGCTCTCCAAAATTCAAATTATAGGTACCAAGTTTGACGGTTATTTGTCAACTGATTCTTGAGATAATTTTACAAAATGAGTCCTGTGACCTTGACCTTTGACCTCATGACCCCAAAATATGATGACTACAAATGCTCTCTAAGATACATTCAGGTACCAAGTTGGATTGAAATCTGACATTCAGTTCTTGAGATTTCCAATTACAAGCTAATTTTGCATGTATAATGAGCCATGTGACCTTTGACCTTTGACCTCATGACCCCAAAATGTAATCAGTTCATTGGCTCCCCAAGATACATACATGTACATGTACCAAGTTTGGGTAGAATCAGTCAAGCGGTTCTTGAGATAACGTGATCACAAGGTAGTTTTGCATATATAATGAGCTCTGTGACCTTTGACCTTGGACCTCATGACCCCAAAATCTAATCATTTCATTGGCTCCCCAATATACATATATGTACCAAGTTTGGTCAGAATCCGTCAATCCGTTCTTGAGATCACGCGATCACGGGACGTACGTACGTACGGACGGACGTACGGACGGACGGACAACCCGAAAACATAATGCCTCCGGCAACTTCGTTATGGAGGCATAAAAATTGCAAGATACAAATACAATGTAGGTACCAAGTTTGATGGTTATTTGTCAAATGGTTTTTAAGATATTGCAATTATAAGCTATTTTGGCATAATGAATCATGTGACCTTGACCTTTGACCTCATGACCTCAAAATCTGATGGCTACAATCAGGGGCCTGGGAACGGGGTTGCTGAGATATATACGTATATATACATGTTTGTAACTCCTTCCCCATGAATTAATTGAGTACAAAGGACCGAGAGATTGGCTTGCCAATGACCTGAATTTGGATCTGTCTTCAATCACACGGTCCCCGTGGCCTAGTGGTTAAGGCGTCAGCGTTCCAAGCTGAAGACCCGGGTTCGTGTCCTGGCGGAGACCAATTTTTCGACCAGTGCCTTTTTTCATTTGGAGGATTAAAGGGAGGAACAATGCTTATTAAGCTACGCCTATTATTCTTCCTTGGAGATGGTAAAAGAATAAAATCAAAGTCCCTCTACATTGTTTGTTTTGGAGTGAAAGTCTCTGAAATGTCCCATACGTAACACGCGCGTTATCTTGGACTTGCCCTTAAGTGAAAATCTCTTGAATATTTCATAAAATCGCTTGTAAATTTTGATATAAAAAAATCAATCGACATTAATGAAGCCAGTATGAGCCTCCAGAACCACGGCACATCTAATACGCTTAAAGTCATTGTTATTTTGCGCATACCCGATCTCAAAGACGCAAAACTGAGTGCGCACCAACGCGCTGGCAGTTGCGCACATACGCGATGAATGCGTGCTAACGCTCCCACGGATGTGCTTATTGGCTGTCTTGGCGTTCTTCTTCCTAGGTGAATAGTTTTTACCAACAAGGGCAATCATGTGACTAGAACGTGTGCGCCATAGAGTACTGCACAAATTTGATCGCGTGTGCATTTTGCTTAAACACATGATCTATGGAACGAGCGCGTAACGAACTTTTAGAGTTTTAGAGTTATTTTGCGAGTTGTCCAAAACTATCGTTTGTCAAATTCAATGGTAAAACGATCTCATGAGGGATATAATAACTTATATACTTTCTTAATCTTCTCACATTTTAAATAACTATTTCAAGTCAGCTATACTCCAGAACTATTAGTGTTAAATTTTAAACACTGACTCAAACTGTCTGGAATTTCAGATATATACAGGACCTTTTTTTTGCCAGAACTGAATTATATTTAAAATATATAATGTTATCATACCTTATTCTGTGTTTACCCTTCAACGTTTGCATTTAACGTTGTTATAACTTTGTATGGCAACCTGATATATACATAATTATCTTTGAGCAAATTCTTTTTTTTCTGCTTTGTTGTAGATCTCATTCATTGAAATTTGGAATATGTAAATGCCATATTTCCTCTTGATATACTTTGTGACGAATTTAAATGAACTTGCCCTACAGAAAGTAATATTTGTTTTGATGAAGAGGAGTACATTTGTTGATGAGTACACGTGCGTAAGTTACGTAATATACGTGTATACTGCATGCATACATTGTATTCATGTCGATTTGTTTGAATGAATTGTCTCTTTTTTTTTCTTTTTTTTTTAACCTTACAATGCAGGTCAGCCACTTGACGTCATTTAGCTCACTCAGCATGTGTACCACTTTATTTACTATTCTTGTTTATAAACTGACATTCTAACATTATTTATAAAAAGCCATTGACCTGGTGATATTTGTATTCTGGCCCTCAAATAAGAAATAGTCACTGCTTATTTAATCTCACCCTAACCGTTTCTTTAGAATTCATCGAGACCCTCATCGCCTGATCGCTAAAGTCTGCATCACATCTTCTGTTAAACCCTGAACTTTCTTTTCTTTAAAATCTTCCTGTAATGTATGCTTACCGCATTCTTTTTTTATATGCTCCTTTTCTATTTATTTTTAGATAGCTTCACTGATACCCAATTGTTAGACCTTAATTTTTTACTCGCAAGCCCTACTCTAGTTACGTCGGAATGTAAATACAACCCGGCTTGTCTCATGTACTGACCTGGTTACGCAATTCTTAGTATTTAAGGTGGTATCTCACCGGGCTGGAGACTAGTTGGCGACTAGTTGGCGACTCAGTCTCCGCGACGTCTCCTGGAGACTAGCCGGGTCTCCGGGGAGTCGCGGGAAAATCAAACATGTTCGATTTTCGACCATCAGTCGCGGAGACTAATTTTGTCCGCGACTGGGGAGACGTCGCCGCGACCTACTGGAGACCAAGGCGACTGAGAGGAGAACGTTGCGGAGACGTCTCCGCGACACTACTTGACGTTGCTTGACCCACTTTAGAGACCACGTGACTGAGTTCTTTATCATTTGGTACAGTTTGTTCCTGCTCCCATGGATACGTCGCGGAGACGTCTCCGAGACTTCGCCTTGGTGAGATTGCAAAACATTTTCAGGTCTCCCGAGTCGTCGCGACTACCACGACTGATCAGTCGCAGCAGTCGCGGCAGTCGCGTCGACGTCTCCGCCGGTGAGATACGCACTTTATGTTCAGGTCCGTCTCACATTGTCTTTTTTCACATCCCCTTTCTTTGTTTGTTATTTGTACCGTAATACTTACATACAGTATCAATGGATGCAGGTCATGCCATGCAACCTTTCTGCTTGTAGATTAAAAGCCTTCCATTCATTAATTTGTTTCTCTCTGGCTCTTAACTCTCGAATTAAGCCGTTACTTTATATACCACTATTGTTCACTTTTATTAATGTTGATTGTATTTTGGTAAACATCAGTATATTATACACAAAGACCTTTTTAAGTACATAACATTCATAGCTAACTTATGAATAGTCAATCCGATTTACTGCTCGCATTTTCTGACATGGACCGACCTGGCGCCATGACCCTTTGGTCACACTACGGTAATCTTTTCTCCCCCTCCACACATTACCCCTTTTCTTCTCCATTCCTCAAACCACTATAGTGTTGGATCCAGGTCGGGTCATACCAGTGCTCTGCTTTGAATTTTCTGGTAAAATTGTGTGTTTGAAATTGCAAAGTGGATTTCATTAATCATTTGTTATACATATGTTTTACATACTATCGATCTACACAAATACTATATTGATAAGATGCTTGCATATTTATATTTATTTGTTATATACTTGATTGTATGTCATTGAACAATATTTTGTTCTTCTGTAAAGTATTAGTATGCAATTTTATTTTCAATCCTTTACTTTTTGTGTGTTTGTTTGGATCTTACTTTTATGACCGGTAATCAAATGTGCAACCATTGATTTATATTGTTGTATTCTTTAAAAAGAAGGTATTATTCCCATTAATAACTGTTTTTTTACAAGTTATCTCGCTATTTAGTCTTGACACATGTATTTGTGTAATATGTTACTTTATAGTCACTGTCAATCAGTGTATAATCGTTTATTTGCCCTTTTACAGAGACTTCTGATGTGTTCTTGTCCAGTTTTGTTCGTGTTTTGTTTCATCTTCTCTCCTGTTTGTATCTTGATGTCATATGTTTTCTTATCATACGCTCATACGATTTACTATATACTGTTTCATTTGCATTGCTTTCACTTCATTTTAATGACGCCAATACTTACCTTATCTGTATTACTCTTTCGCTTTTATACTTTCAGATCCTGCTCTTTAGCATATTATGTCGACCTTGAATGACCAAATGGCCTTTAATACACTCAATGATGATGACCTTTTTGCTTTATTTACATGTAGATCCTCGTCAACTGTGAATGAAGTAAATTATGATTCATTGACAAATTTTGATGAAAGTGTTGTGAATCACATTAATTCCTCTGCGTAAGAATTAGAACTTGATTTTAATTTTGATGATCCAGCAAGCTATAATTTTACTAAATATATAACTAATCATACATTTCATGATATTGTTAAGGATTTTGAAAATGATACGTTTTCTTTACTACATGTGAATATAAGATGTTTGAATAAGCACTTTGATGATTTAAAATTATTTTTGGATAACCCTACTGAAAATCCCTTTTCTGTAATTGGTCTTTCAGAAACTTGGGTAAATCAAGATTTAAATCAACCATATTCTCTTTCTGATTATGATTTTGTGGTAAAAAATAGGCAAAATATAATTGGTGGTGGTGTGGCCTTATATGTTCATACAACATATAATTATATTGTTCGAGATGAAATTTCGCTTAGTAATGATTTTATAGAATCTCTTTTTATTGAAATAATTATTCCTAATAGTAAAAATATATTAATTGGCGTTATATATAGACCACCAAATTCTAATGTGAAAGATTTGTTAACGCACTCATCGGATTTATTGCGCTGTCAAATATTTAATAATAAGGACTCCTTTATAATGGGAGACTTTAATATTAATTTATTGAAACGAGAACATGATTATAATAATGTTTCCCAGGATTTTCTTGAGATCCTCTTAAGTGCTTCTTTTTTACCTCTCATTTCTAAGCCAACTCGTGTTGTAAGCCCCTCTTCTACTTTAATTGATAATATTTGTTCTAATGTTATACCGGATCATCCTGAATCTTACATTGTCCTTTCTGATATGACAGATCATTATCCTATTATGACGTATTATACTTTATTACAATCTGTCAAAAGTGGTCCTCGTCCATTAAGACGTAAAGTTAATTGTGAGAATATAGCACGACTTGGTGCTAGCCTTGAAAATATAGATTGGTCTTGTGTTTATGATATTGATGAAGTAAATTGTTCATATGATATGTTTTGTGAAATTTTAAATGGTCAATTCGATATTTGTATGCCAATCCAAAGAGATAAGGGTACTAATTATAAAAAAAATCCTAGACTACCTTGGATTTCCAAGTCTGTATTGCGATCGATAAATAGAAAGAATAACTATAATAAATAATAAATATAAGTTAGTTGGAACTGAACAATCTAAAATAAAATATACATCGTATAAAAATACTCTGACTAAAATAATTCGTTTGGAAAAGAGAAAATATTTTGTGGATCGCTTAGAATGCAAAATACGTGGAAAATTATTAACAAGCAATGAATATAGTAAAAAATAAATGTGACATAACTAAAATTAATGTTGATAATGAGATTGTTGAAGATCCTAATGTTAAACCTAATATTTTTAATAAATACTTTTCTTCTGTTGGGGACAATTTAGCTAGAGATATTCCGCCGACTGATAAACACTTTGTTGATTTTTTAGGCCCCGCAAATTCAAATTCAATATTTTTTACTCCTATACATAAATTTGAGATATTAGATATTGTTTCTAATTTAAATGATGAGAAAAGTTCTGGTTGTGATGGTATAAATAATTGTATTTTAAAAGGCATTATTCCTTACATAGTAGATCCACAATGAAAATAGCTAAAGTTATTCCCTTATTCAAAAAGGGTGATAAGTTAGACATTACAAATTATCGTCCAATTTCTTTATTACCTTCTATTTCTAAGATACTAGAAAAAATTATATGCATTCGATTAGTTTCCTTTTTAAAAAATGAAAATATTCTTTCGAACTTTCAGTTTGGTTTTAGAGAAAAGTATAGTACTACCCATGCTTTATTATCTTTTATTGAGAAAGTAGCACATGCTATTGACAAATCTTCCCACATGGTGGGTATTTTTCTAGACTTCTCCAATACTTAGGCAGCTAAGGGCCTGAAATCATAACAATTGTGCACAAAATGAAAAAAGCATGAAATTTTCACAGTAAATTCTTATCATCATAACGTTTAATTTTTCCCGTGGAAGTTTCTTAATTGGGCAATTCCATAAATTCGGACGTACATTTCACACACTTCAATTAGGTACTAAAGAAGAAGTTAATGTGAATCATACGATTTTATGTGATCAATAGATTGCAAATGATGAGTAGAAAATAATAATATGACTTATTCAGATTTTACCACCTTAATGACCTTGTACCGATTAAAAAACACTGCATGGTCGGACGTACTCAGAGAAAATGATTTTTCTGACAAGAGGATTTCAACTGGAAAACTCTGTGAAGTTAATCATTTTTTGGGGCCAAATCATCTATTACCATGTTGATTAGATTGTAAATGATGGGAAATATAAAAAAAATTGTAATATTTTCCCTTCGAAGTATGGAATATTTACGCTTTATTTGTGTGTCGGACGTACAATGTCGGACGTACAAGACTGCCGTGTCGGACGTACATGTGTTATACCAATGCAAGTCTACTTGCTGCTGAAATATTTGCTGTAAATAGACACTTTAAGTCATAGTTAGTAAGTAATGTTGTCTTAAATGGTAGATATAAACATTTTATCACTGTACCATTACATTTTGGCAGTGTAATACAAATAAAAACACAAATAATCTTCACTAACATGAATATGCACTGATGGGACTACATGAACTAGATTTATAATGTATATTTGAAGTTTAGGGTTGATTTTTCATCACAAAATGTATGTTTGTTGTTCTTTCCTACTAAGAAAATTGTTAAATGTCCTAAGTGAGTCAAAACAAAATAATAATTATACAACGTGGTCCACCTGAAGTATGTTTTTATGATATATTTTATAATGACAGCATGATAGTGTGTAGTATTAGTATGTAAATAGCCATACAAAAATGTGACTATGGAATGTCCAGCCATATGATGATGATTTGTTATAATTAGGGATATGAATCACTAAGTAATTAAGAGATATTACATTTGAATACACTCTTTAATCATACAGATAAGATACAGTGTGAATTTAAGTGTTTTAGGCGGGCAAAACTCTATTCATTTCAATGCCGTGTCGGACGTACATGGTCGGACGTACGCAAAAAGTGTACGTCCGACCACCCATTTTTTCCGTAATTAGTGATGATTGGAATTTTTTTTTTTACTCTCTGTGTAGAGGGGTTAGAACTTGCTTTGCATTGACATCCTGCCCTTTATTGGGTTCTTTGTCTTTTCGTGAAATAGAAATTAAGTGTTTTTCCGTGTCGGACGTACATGACAAAAATAGTCCTGATATTAATTAGCTACAAATCGTAATTAAAAGAGTATTTTTCTAATTTTGTTGTGGTAATGGATTCAGAAAGTTATACTGATTACATCTATCATGGTCAATTAATTATTCAGTCTTTTTTAATTGAAATACATAAAAAGATCAAATGGTATGTTACAGCAAAGAAAAATCAGCAAATTCAGTATGCCTTGATTTGGAAGGGTCTCTTGACCTTGAACTTAGTCCAAACAAAATTTAACGAATGGTTTTTGACAGTTCACATTATCACCTTCAAATTGATGTATTATTTGGACCAATATGATGATTTTGAAATTTTGGCCTACTGGTTGACATATTTATGGAATTGCCCAATTATGATCTTGAGGGGCGAGAGAGGGTCTTGAAAAAAAGGGGGTTCAAAATGAATTTTTACATCATTTCATTGGTACATATCATGACTTAGCGCTTTTATTGACATGATTATGGGATAAAAGTGACCCGAGAGAATCATAATGTCCACCATTATAATAATATATGTTTATTTTAGGGGGGTAAATGGGAGGGGGTAGGGTGGGACCCCTCCTCACCTTTTTTCATCTGTCGAAAGTTTCACTTGCATTTCTGTTTGCATATATTAACATAAAAGTGTAATATGATATTGAACATTTCATTACAGGGGTTGGGTAATTGGAGGGGGGAAGTGGGTGTAATGGAGAAAAGGGGGAACTCCCCTCCCCCCTTTCGCCCTAAATGTTCTCTCTTTTTGTTATAAGTGCACTCATTTTGTATAGATTAGCATATGATGACTGTACATGTCATGGCAGGGTTGGGTAAAGTAGGGGGGTGGAGAATAGGGGGAATACTACCCCCCCCCCCCCCCTCAGATGTTCCTCTTTAGTTTAAAGTTGTGCTCATGTTTGTGTGTGTTTGACTATTTAAGTGATGTGATTTTGTAATTATGTTGGTTTTGATTCTGTATCGGGGAAGGGGGGGGGGGGGGGGGGGAAGGGGGGGGGAGGGAATCTACCTCCCCCATACTTTTCTCCATTCGCCAAAAGTTGACTTGAATATTTTTAATGTTTTCTTGTTTTGTTTACCTTGCAGGAGCGGGGGAAAAAGGGTATATAGAATTAACTGCCCATACTTTGCTCCAGGTAGGCCTTGGTAGTTCCAAAATTGTTCAACATATTGTAATTTTACAACAATAATGGGTGGACAATTTGGGGGCTGGAGTAGTGAAATGGTGAGGTGTTTTTTGCGTAAGTATTTCGCATTTCTGCTTACAATATTCATGCTCTAGTTAGGTAACTATGTTGCACTTATCATCACTTTTTTCATAATATCCACAGGGTATTAGTTCATTAAAATTATCGGAAGCTTCTGTAAATACGGTCCACCCTAGTCATCCCTCGATTCCCATCTTGCCGG
This sequence comes from Echinarachnius parma, assembly GCA_037951105.1. NCBI lineage: Eukaryota > Metazoa > Echinodermata > Echinoidea > Clypeasteroida > Echinarachniidae > Echinarachnius > Echinarachnius parma. The sequence continues at coordinate 44,196 of JBAMJV010005569.1, read as the reverse complement.
GCTATACGTGCATATTCATATTCAGCAGTTAACATGCTTTTACTAAGTTTACTTTATAGGCGCGATTGTTTTACATAACTTATTTCTAACAATTTAAGATTATTTTAAAAGGCTAGAACACTGCAGAACATTTCTCCAACAAAAATCACACTTGAACAACATCTGCGAAGTCATGTGAAACAATAGGTTACGCCAAGTAAACTTGCACATAATATAGCCTGGCAAGATGGGGATCGAGGGGTGATGACTAGGGTGGACCTTAATTACAGAAGCTTCAGAAAATGTTGATCAATGAACTATGATTAAGTAAAAAGCAGTTATCATTCAAAAGAGCCATTAAAACACAAAGGGCGCTCTCTAAACACTGATCAGTTTCAACCATTACAAATAAAATGTTGTGCATGTGATGTTTTGTTGAAATAGTGATTAGATAGAGAGATATTCAACAACTATTTAAAAACCTTTTGTACATTTTTGAGATTGTAATGTTATAGTAGTGATGTACAGTGTAACCGATCATCGGATCGGCATGCCGATCACGATCCGATCATACATGATCGGACCGTTTTTGCCGATATCCGATCATGCAGAAAAAATCGGAAGATCGGATCGGAAAAAAAAAAAAAAAAAAAAAAAAAAAATCCGTTTTTTTTTCTTTGGAAAATGATCCCAAAAAACATATTTTGGGAATATAAATGAATACCAAAGCAACATATATCCATATTAATAAGCCCAAGGTAATCTTGTATGGGTGTGCTTTCATTTAAAACTGATTACCTCTCTTTACAAAATTATTCGCGCCGATTTTGAGCTTAGTCCATGTGTTTCTGAAAGGTTACGCCAAATTAATCACATGGGACTAAGCTCAAAATCGGCGTGAGTAATTTTGTAAAAGATGAGGTAATCAGTTTGAAATGAAAGCATACCGTACAAGATTACCTTGGGCTTATTAATATGGATATATGTTGCTTTGGTATTCATTTATATTCCCAAATTGTGTTTTTTGGGGTTCATTTTCCAAAGAAAAAAAAAACGATTATTTATTTATTATTTTTTTTTTTTTTAATTTTTTTTTTTTTGCCGATCATCCGATCCCGATCATCGATCCGATTTCGAAGATCGATACAATTTTGCCGATCCGATCAAACGATCCGATCATCAAGGTCAGTTACAGCACTATGTTATAGTGCAGGTTTTTGTAACTAAAAGTCAGTTTTGGATATGAACTAAGATCGAGTAGTATACATAACAATTTGAACTTTTTATCATCATCTGAACAATTCCCGCCAACTGTTTGACGTATTGATAAGGTGTCTATCCATTCCAAAACATTATGGGGGTATTACTGGTGTTGACTTTCTATACACAATTGAAGCGATTGTCAAAGAGCATTATACGATTGGCGCCAGTATGATGAATGAAGCCGTACTAGTAGTTCAATGATTAAATTATATCGAAAACAGGTGGTACCTTACTCCATTGTTCATGACAACAACAGATCATGAGACAAACAAAAATAACATTCTGTTCTGATGAATAGAAGTGATTACATTACGTTTCGGTTGAAATGTAATAAGCCAAACAGATTACTTATGGTAGTGCATTAGGTATGATTGATAATGCCGAGAGCGAGTTGAATCTTTCCACCTTTTGTTTGCCAAGTATTATTATTATCGGCAAGTACAAAGTCATGATTAAAAAAAAGAGATCATCAACAGATATATAAAAAAAAACATCTTTAGTATATTTTTGAAAAAAAGTTTGGGAGTTATATACTTCTTAGTAAACTCATCGAATACATGTGGGTCTCACATGTATTCCAACCGATTATATCACATATGTCAGCTGTTTCTCAACAGATTTTGATTAAATAACTTCTTGTTTTATCTTTAAAATCACGTGCTCTTCCAAGAATTCAACTTAATTGTTAATTTCCCCACAAATTAACTTTTTATCAAAGCGCCCTCAAAACCATCACCAAACTACATCCATTTAAAACAAACAACATTCGTATATCTCATATAATCATAATGTCCACCATTATAATAATATATGTTTATTTTGGGGGGTAAATGGGAGGGGGTAGGGTTGGACCCCCTCCTCACTTTTTTTCATCTGTTGAAAGTTTCACTTGCGTTTCTGTTTGCATATTAACATAAAAGTGTAATATGATGTTGAACATTTCATTGCAGGGTTGGGTAATTGGAGGGGGGAATGGGTGTAATGGAGAAAAGGGGGAACTCCCACCCCCCCCCCCCCTTCGCCCTAAATGTTCTCACTTTTTGTTATAAGTGCACTCATTTGTATAGATTAGCGTATGATGACTGTACATGTCATGGCAGGGTTGGGTAAAGTAGGGGGGGAGGGGGTAGGGGGTGGGTGGAGCATAGGGGGAATACTACCCCCCTCCCCCTCAGATGTTCCTCTTTAGTTTAAAGCTGTGCTCTTATGTTTGTGTGTGTTTGACTATGATGTGATTTTGTAAATCTGTTGGCTTTGATTCTGTATCGGGGGAGGGTGGGGGGGGGGGGGGGGGGGGGGGGGGGGGGGTAAGAGGGGATCTACCTCCCCCATTCTTTACCTCCATTCGCCAAAAGTTGACTTGAATATTGTCATTTTTTCTTGTTTGGTTTACCTTGCAGGAGCGGGGGAAAAAAGGGTCCCCCCGCTTATCTATCTAAAGCCAAGAGATTTACAAAATCACACACAAACACACACATACCCTGCCATGACATGTTCACAGTCATCATTTTAAGCTGATCTATAAAAAACACAATTTTTTTTTTTTTGGTTGCTTTTTTTTAAGTGCACTTTTAACAAAAAGTGACAAAATTGAGGGGGGGGGGGGGGGAGGTCCCCCTTCCCCCCCTCCAATTACCCAACCCCTGCCATGAAATGCATAACATCATAGTACAACGTTAATGTTGATATATATGCACACAGAAACGCAAGTGAAACTTTCGACAGAGGAGAATAGTGAGGAGGGGGTTCTACTTCTAACCCACCCCTCATATTTACCTCAAAAAATAATCATATATTAATATAATGGTGGTCATTATGATTCTCTCGGTTCACTTTTATCCCATTATTATGTCAATTAAAGCGCTATGTCATGTTAAGTACCAATGAAATGATGTAAAAATTCACTTTGCACCCCCCTTTTTTCAAGACCCTCTCCCGCCCCTCAAGGTCATAATTAAGAAACTTCCACGGCAAAAATTAAACGTTATGATGATAAGAATTTACTGTGAAAATTTCATGCTTTTTTCATTTTGTGCACAATTCTTACCCTTAGCCGCCTAACTACAAGGCCTTCGACAGTTAACCATGATATTTTACTTTATAAACTTTCCCATTACGGTGTGCGTGTTTAGTGGTTCAGGAACTACCTTTCAAATAGACAGCAATATATGTATTTGTAAATAATCATAGTTCAGAGTTACGTAATATATCTTGTGGCGTCCCACAAGGAAGCATCTTAGCCTGACTTAGGCCCACTCTTATTTATTTTATATATTAATGATTTTACTAGTAGGTCTTCTGATGTTTTATCGTTTGTTCTTTTTGCCGATGACACTCAACTTATTTTTTTCTCACGATAATCCACACACTCTTGCAGAAACAATCAATGTTGAATTAGTACATATTAAAGTGGATTAGAGCAAATAAATTATCATTAAATTTGCAGAAAACTAAATAGGCTTTTTACTAGTAAGTCTATACATTCCTTAGACCTTACCCATAGATATTGCTTTTGAAGATTTTGTATTGGAAAATGTTTCTAACATTAAATTTTTACGGTTACTGTAGATAATCAACTTTCATGGAAATTTCATATAAATAATATTTGTAAAGTTATTTCTCGCAATATTTGTATTATTAATAGATTAAAATTTCACCTCCCCTTAGCATCCTTACTTATGTTGTATTCATCTTTGATATTAGTTTATTACCATACTTAAATTATGGTATTTTGACTTGGGGTAACACCGTTACGTTATTAGATAAATTGTTATTATTGCAAAAGAAAGCACTGCGTATTATTTTTAATATGGCCCCACGCTCTCGCACAGACTCGCTATTTTTAGATAATAATATATTAAAAATTAAGGACTTATATTTATTTCAACTCGGTCAGTTTAAATTATGTATAATTATAATAACAATAGTATACTTTACCCGCAATTTTTGATGAAATGTTTTTAAAAAATCAATTAGTTCATAAGTACCCAACACGACATTCGGGAGAATTCCATTTGCCCTTATTATTATTAAGAACGTTGTTAGCTCAAAATACATTTATTTATACTGGTCCCAAATTTTGGAATACTCTCAGTCATCAGTGATTATATTAAAAATGCAACTTCATTTAATTTGTTTAAGAAAAGGATTAAATTATTATTATTACAATCTTATAAAACTCCTAGTTAAATGTTGACCAAAATATTTCAACAGACCATCGAGGGATAAGGACAAAGAGCTAGGGTCAAAGTACAGTGAATAATACAAACTAATTTAGTTGAGTTTAAAGACAAATAAAGCGTTGGAAAAAAAAAAGAAGAAAAAAGGGGTACGGAAGAAAAAAAGGGGGTACGAAAAAAAGAAGAAAAAAAAAGGAGTACGAAACCACATTAGCGCCCAGTTCTTTCTATCCATATCCAACCATCCTTTCTCTTCATGTTACCTCCATGCACGTTACTTTCACATTTTTTCATTCATTCTTAATCTTATGTATTTGGCATCCTGTGCTATCTTGTGCTATGCACGTTGTATTGTGTTGTGTCGTATTGTTTTGTTCTGCTCGTCGAAGTCTCTGTCGGCCCACATCTTTATTTGTTTTTAGTAATCTTTACTGGAAGCAATTTTCAACTCAAACATCTACCATGTCCATGGGCATGGTGCCGACCGGGAAGTTATGGCGGGAGTACACTACATGTGATGCATGGTGACGAGACTCGTGTGTCGAATTATGATGTGGATACTGGATGGAGTTGCAACATTTCTGTGGCTGTGCTTGACTGTGAATATGGAGTCCAGTAAATTAAAAGATAACGGAGCCTACTCTGTATGTACTCACCTTATAATCTTTTAAGCAGAACTAGCTTTCCTTGCACATTCAGTTGATCCATCCATCCGGATCCAGATCCAGCCTAATTTTAAACTCGTAGAGAACGCGCGCTTATCTCTCTCGTGGCGCGCGCGCGCGTCATGTCAGTCGACGTCGCTGTATGCATGCAGCGCAGGCTATACCTAGCTAGCTAGCTAATGACGCGCGCCCCGAGCGCCGGCCGCCCGGCCGTCCGGCTGGCCGCGCCGCGCCGGCGGCCGACCGCGTATCACCGATCTCTGTGCCGTACGTCGACCGTGCGCGGCCGGCACGTGTGTGGATTATTATTTGTTGACTTTATTCTATGGAAAGCCAACCGGCGTAAAACTTGCCGCTGATGTACGATTTTATCGATTTACAGTTGAAAGGAGACTGAACTTCAGTAACCAAAACCTGCACAATAACATTACAAACTAATAGTTATAATTCCTGTATCATTCAAAAAGAGCTGTTAAAGGGTACCATATCCCAAATGAACATACAAAACACGGTCTGTGATCCTGAAATAATGTCTACATCGCCAGGGATTCATTTTTATTTTTAATAACACCTGTCAATCGTTTTGTCAGCACAGTTCCGATAACGATATCACTTAACAATCCTCTTATCGATCGCAACTGCAATATATCGCAGCAAGCAGAGAAATCTCGAAAATCTGTTGTGTGCAGCGAATAAAATATCAACTTGGCATTCAGAAACAGCATCTTATCGCGTATATACACTAGCGCTGTATACAAGCACTGTAGTACTATACATTGCATGCATTATGCATGGTGCGGTGGCTAGTATACGCCTGGGCATTGTGTGTACATCAAAGTGCGAGCGTGCGTGGGGGTATTGCATGCATGCCCGAAACGATACATTATCGCTGGGCTGTGCGATAAATTGATCTTAGTACATATAACGTAAGCGTATTGATTGAGCGGTCGTGCAAACAAAAGTCGCGCGCGCGAACCACTAAATAGGTGTGGTTCCGTAGGTCGTAGTAATTAATTGCATTGTTCTCAAATTACAGAAACTTATCTGACCCCATGAGAGTATAATTGATATTTAATTATAGTACCAAAACAACTAAGCATTGGTTTTATAATGCCCGGTAGTTCCCTTTAAAAGTTAAAACAAAAGATGGCGCTCTCTAAAAATGCATATGATTGGTCCAAATGTGAATATTTTCTGAATTGTAATCAATTGTAACATACAATCAATCATAACTCTCTCTGGCACAGGGATCATACATCTGACAATAAATTCCAAAGAGAAAATACCAGAAATACATCTGCCAGAAACTTTAGTAAGAAAAATTCATCCTTTTGGGAGTCTATATGTAATTATCATCATCATCAACATTACAAATTCACACAATACAAACATTATCAATTAACAACATTCAATATAAAAACAATAATAATACCAATAATGTTGTATTTATAACATGCATATCACATCTTTGTGTTGTAAGCAATTGAATATAAAATAAAGACCAATTGTACTGCATAATTACTTTAAATAACAGTATACAGACTATTATACCTACATCTGAAAGGTAAATTCCCTGAAGTGTAGATATGAAAAGAAGGCAAGCAAAATCAGCACTAAAAGAAAACACCAACGGAAAACATCACTGACACAAATGTGTCTCAAGTTCCTTTCAAAAAGGAAATAAAGAAAATCTTTCATCTGTATATACATTTCCTTGGCAACAATAGGTTTCGACAGTCAAGCGAGGCCAGGAAAGCACTACCAAAAATATATTTTGGACTTACAATACCTACACTTTTGTAGCTAATCCAGCACCAGTAGTTACTAGGTGGTACATTTCAATTAATTTATCTCTCATATTTTAGGCAGTTTAACATGCAATTTAAAATTGGCAGTACTGTGTATTGGTCCATAAATTCATATTTTAACTAGGATCGAAAGATGTTACTTTGGGAACAGAAGTTTTAAAGGGGTAGTACAGTTTTGGTAAGGCTGAACTTTAGTAACCAAAACCTGGACAGTAACATTATAAACTACCAAATTACAAACGACGAAGTAAAAAGCCCGTTATCATTCAAAAAGAGCTATTAAAACACAAGAGGGCACTTTCAAAAAAGGCATTGGTTTCAACCATTTTTCATACAAAATTATGCATGTGATGTTATATTGAAATAATGATTAAATAGAGAGATCATCAACAAATATTTAACTAGACGGATAGGAAATTATACCTCCGCGGACGCGATTTAATATCAAGCCCAAATTAACATGCACTGAATTAATTTTTAAATATATATTTTATATATTTACTTTACAAACTGTAATGGTTACATTGGCTTCCTAAGAAACATTCAGGTATCAAGTTTGATTGAAATCTGACATTCAGTTCTTGAAATTTTGCCATGACAAGCCATTTCTGCATATATAATGAGCCCTGTGACCTTTGACTTTTGACCTCATGACCCCAAAATCTAATCAGATCATTGGCACCCCAAGATACATACATGAACCAAGTTTGGTGAGAATCCGTCAATTGGTTCTTGAGATAACGTGATCATGAGAACGGGACGTACGTGTACGTACGGACGGACGGACAACCCGAAAACATAATGCCTCCGACTAGTTCGTTGCAGAGGCATAAAAAAAGCTTTTGACAATTTTTGAAAAAGAGGAAGCATTTTTTTAATTTTTTGAAAAAATCATCTAATTTTTTGGGCCCCAAATAATTATTCAGATATATTTATTGATATTTCAGCCGTTTCTGGGTCGATTTTGACAAAATAAAGTTTATTCTGCCATTAAAATTGCATATTCTCACAAATTCGACACTCGGTTATTCATTACCTCACCAAAAAATTGTGATGTGCAGCGCCCTCTCTACCAAAACTGAACTACCCCTTTTAGTACATAGTCCAAGTTTAATCTGAAATATGGAACATGCACACAGTTTCACATTTATGTTTTTAGTTAAGCATAACAAAGACTAATTTTCAACAGCTGCATATTGCATAATTTGCTCAATAATTTAGTCCATTAACTTGGAACTATTCCAGGACCAGAAGTTTCAGTAGATGGTACAAGCATAATATAATATATCAAATATGCAGACAGTTTCACACTGCACTTTTAGGTCAGCATAAAAAAGAGTTCTTTTCAGCAGCTGCATAGTAAGTAACTTGCTCAATCCTTAGTCCATTGACTTGGACCTATTCCAAGCAAGTCCAGGTCCAGAAGTTCAGATCAGTAGATGGTCCATGTGACCTGCTTCATCTTGGACCCAGAACCTTGCAGCATCTCCAGAGCTTGTCTTGATCGTTCTGCAGAGGGAGAAAGCAAATAATAAAAATAAATTATTGCTCGTTACAAAATATAATCATGGTTATTTAAAGAACTGAACTACTTATAATAAACTAGAGAAGTTTGGCTGCATGCAGAGATACATGACTAGGCCTATAAACTGCACCAAAACTTTTGGTTGTCATTCAAAGGAAGAACAAAAAAAAATAATTATACTGCGGATCAGTGTTACATACCAATCAAACTTGAAATATTAAAATTTCCCCTTAACTTTTGTAAACTTTTAAATTGACATCACATTAAGTTACATGGTTTCTGATTGCTGCACATCATAACAGACAGTCAGATCATGCTTTTTCCGCACATAAACTGTGATATAGCCATATATGTGGTATTCTTTTGAATATTGCTCTGTGTAATAACTGCTCACCCTATCAAACATTCTCCCGTCAGAAAAAAGTGAGGTTTATACACTAGCAAATACGGTACGTACAATTAATTTCTGTGCATTGCAACAATGTTCACAAACCTGTGATGCCAGGGCAGCCATGAAAGATCAGGATGGAAATCTTGGGACAGAATGACACTACCCCCTCTACTGCCTCGTCTGAGAGAAAGGTGCATTTGCTCATGTCAAGCTCCATGAGGGATTGGCTGCACACACCATTACACAGGCTGAAGATGCCTTCATCTGTTACCTGTTAGAATTAACAACAAATAATGAGATTTAAAAACAAAATTATGTTTACACATAAAAAGCTAACAAATTTCTACTTCACAGAACTTAACATTTATAATACTAATACTATGCTATACAATGTTAAGTTCTGTGAAGCTGTGGCTGTATACAACATTACACAGACTGAAGATACCTTCATCTGTAACCTGTAATAATAGCAAAGATAAGTAATGGTAACAATAATACTGATAATGACAATACTGCTTTTAATACTACTACTATGTGTAGCTCTGTGATGCAAAAACCTGCACAGTAACATTATAAACTAATAGTTATAACTCCACCATGCTCGAAAGGTATACAAAATTACAAACGACTAAGTAAAATGCCTGTTATCATTCCAAAAGAGCCATTGAAACACAAGAGGGCGCTTTTTAAAAAGGCATTGGTTTCAACCATTTTTCATACAAAATTATGCATGTGATGTTTTATTGATATAATGATTAAATAGCGAGATCATCAACAACTATTTAAAAAACGCTTTTGAAAATTTTTGAAAAAGTGCAAGCATTTTTTTTATTTTTTTCTAAAAATCATCTAATTATTTGGGCCCCAAATAATTATAAGATCAGATATATTTATTGATATTTCAGCCGTTTCTTGGTCGATTTTGACCAAATAAAGTTTATTCTGCCATTAAAATTGCATTTTCTCTCAAATTCGACGCTCAGTTTTTCATTACCTCAAAAAAAAAATTGTGATCTGCAGCGCCCTCTCTACCAAAACTAAACTACCCCTTTAAGGCTAAAGATTCCTTTATCTGTTCCTATAATGAAGAGATTAACAAATTGTTCACACAATCAACATACTAAACTGATGAGAGGAATATTAAGACTACTAACTAGATGAAGCTCTGTGAGGCATTGGCTGCATGAAGATACAGTAGTCTTCGCTTAATGGGGTAACCTTTAAAGGGGTACTCCTGTTAAACGGGTAGGATTTGACAAAATATTTGTTATGTTTCTTCAGGAAATTTCCACCTTTTAAAGGGGTACTCCTATTAAATGGGTTTAATATCCTTTGCAAAACACTACCCCAGCGAAGAGTACTGTACCTTCATATGTTACCTGTAAGAACAGCAATGGTGAAAGGAATAGTAATATTAAGTAATAATATGCTACTTATAATAACAATATATGATAACCACATTGCTCAAAATAGATTTAACATACAACTAAGAGCTCTAAAATATAGCATGCGTTAATGAAAGGGAAACAGATTTGTTGCCAACAGGTGACAGCAAAAATCACCTTTTGTTCTTGAGATGTTCAAACTCTAGAGATTCCTGCAGTTTTGTCCCATGGCAAAGAGCGAAGCATCGGTTAGTCGAGACCAACCAGCAAGTATTATATGAGCAAAGATGTAAAGTGATTCACTAACTTATTGCACCAACTTTGTATGCGGTTATGACCATCCAGTGGATATTTATAAATGTGAACACTTCATACCCATATCTTTCGCCAACAGAAGACAGTGCTAATTAGTAATTACCTAAGTTGTTGAGATGTTCAAACTCCTGAGATTCCTGCAGTGCTGTCCCATGGCGAAGAGAGAAGCATCAGTTAGCCAAGAACAACCAGCAAGTATTATATGAGCAAAGATGTAAAGTGATTCACTAACTTATTGCACCATATTTGTATGCGGTTATGACCATCCAGTGGATATTTATAAATGTGAACACTTCATACCCATATCTTTCGCCAACAGAAGACAGTGCTAATTAGTAATTACCTTAGTTCTGGAGATGTTCAAACTCCTGAGGTTCCTGCAGTGTTGTCCCATGGCGAAGAGCGAAGCATCAGTTAGCCGTGAACAGCCACCTAGTTCCAGCTCCGTCAGTTGCTGGCATGAACTAGAGAGGGCGCTAATCGCGGCATCGTCGATATTTATGCACCGCCGGAGGTAAACGATACTCAGAAACGGGCATGACGTCGCCAAAGCTTGGATTCCTAAATAGACATTTACCAAGGAGAGTGGTAGAATGAATCGGAGAATGTTAGAAGTAGTAGTAGTAGTGGTAGCATAATCCTTTTTATTATTAAACGTCAATACTATCGTTATATATCATTATTATCATATACAGTATATTTAGTATACTAATCATCATCCAGTGGTGAAGCTAGGATTTTTCCTGTGGGGGAGGAGGGGGGAGGGCGGGGGGTCACCGGGGGTGGGTGCATTTGGGGAGGATTTCAAAATTTGTGAATAAAAGACATGATGTTGCCGATATCCTTTGTCCATTTTTTTAGCAAGCATGTTTTTGAGGAGGCACTTTGGGGAGGGAGGGGGAGGAGCTAGAAAAATGTGTGCTGGACACATGCCCCCAGCCCCCAATATTAAACATTGCTTTAAATGATAGCAGGTTAGAATTCTCATTATGTACCTTGTGCTGTAAACTTGGTTCTCTCTCCCTTAATTGTAGCAGTAGTCTTAATACATAGTAGTACCAACACTAGTATTTAGTTGCAGTTTCATCATCATTAACATTATTATTGCTTTAATGTACCATGGTTCACTTCCTATCTACCTTGTGATGTTATTTCTGTCCTCTCTCCCTTCAAAGCATTGAGGTCTATTTTCCTGATGGTCTTGCAAGCTCTTAGACGAAGCAAGGCCTGGTCTGACACTACGGACTCACTCAGGTCCAGAACTTTGGTCCTATTGTGAACAAGCTGTGGACACAAAAGGCATATATATACTTTTTATGATTACCTAGTAAACACAGTCAGAACCATGTTGTTAGGCTTCAAAAATGTATTAGAAATATAAATAGTAATTTTAGATTTGTTCATACAATTACACATACATGTACATGCATGCATGTAAACTGCTGACAATTTTGATATGCCCTTAGTCCAAACAAAATATTTTGTATGTATTATAAACAGAAAGGTCCACATGTACTTTTGACTAATAAGTGTCAAATTATTATGTAATTAAAACAAATTTACAATGCCGTGCATTACAACTTTCAAGAATCATAAAATATTACAGTATCATATTTGTTCCATAGGAGTATTGCAGATTTCATGAAATTCCATGTAACTAAAAAAATATAAATTTAACAGAACAAAATAATGTTCCTCGTGCGAATTAATAAATGTGAGAAAAAAACAAAAGATAAAATCTTTTATAAAATCCCAGAACTTTTGAAGTTATTGATTTTTTTTTGTTAGAAGTCTCAAATAATTGTACGTGTTTGCTTCTGAATGTTCATTCCTTTTAGCCTAAAAATAACCTACAATAATCTGAAATTCAACTTACAATCTTAGTGAAATTAGAATCTTTGTACATTATACATTGCACACCTCTTAAAGTTAGTTAGGTTGGTTGGTTAGTTAGTTAGTTAGGTTACCATGGCAATGTTGGAATCAGACAGGAGCCCTCGTTTGGACATAAGACGCAGAAGCTTGTCTTTGACGTTGATTGGTAGACAGCCTAGCTGTGAGACGTAGCATGGTAGCTCCTTGATGACTGAGAGCAGAGACCTATGAGGGGGAGAGAAGAGAGGAAATGAATTATATACCTTTTTTTAATACACATCAATGGCAATCAGGGATCCAAGTAGCAATGACCAAATTAGATAACTGGACATGAGACACAGACGCTTGTCTTTGATGTTGATTGGTAGACAGCCAAGCTGTGAGACGTAGCATGGTAGCTCCTTGATGACTGAGGAGCTTTGAGGGCAAAAATAAGGCCAAATTTGGGTCCGCTAGCAAAAAGTAGTTCTGTAAACAACAACAAATTGTAGTTTGTTTTTCATTTTCAGCTAAAAGAGCCTCTTTTTGATGAAATAATCCAACGAAAAAAGAATTCAGCTGAAAATAGCTGGAACTATTTTCATGACGTCATTTCTAGTTGTGAAAACTTCAAGAAAAACAACGAAAATTTTCTAAGTGTCAATTATCGTGGATTTTGTGACAATAATGCCTTGTTTATGTGGAATATTGTAGACTCATGATCAGGGGGAAACCCCCCGAACCCCCGCTTGTGACATTGATACTAGAAAACATGTGAAATTCCTCCCATTTTTGTCAATTTTTACCAAGTCAGTGCCTCTGGAGCTCCTATAAACCACGCCCCCTTAGCAACCTACGGTTGCTAAGGGGGCGTGGTATGCCCGCTTAGGTAAGTGTAAATTCCCCTCATTTTTTAAAAGCATTTATTTGTACATCATGTCAAGTTTATAATTACCGTATATCATAATTATAATTGTCATACTCATAGTCACTCATACTAGTCATAGATCGCAAATTTAGTATTGTTTCACTGCCTCTTTTACAATTACTGCACTGTCTTATAAAAACAAAAGTTAATATAAACTGTCATTGTCATGTCTGTCCTTGTCGACAGCATGCCATTGTCATTGACATCATTGTCAATGGAAATGACATGTCACTTGTCAGATTCAAAATCAAATTAGCGCAGCCGCAGCCGAACTTGGAATAACGCACATCTACAAAGTACATGGTATGGGGTCATTCCATGTCAAATCACCCAATGGATTTCATCGCACCCCCTCAGAATTTGCTAATATTTGGTATGTATGATATTTCAACCTTTTAAAGCTCAAATATTTAATTTTTAGCCCAATCCGCCCAACGGTTTTGGCGCTATGGTCGATTCTTATGGGGGAGTTTTGTAAGAAATGGGCGTTGGCACCATTTTTCAAATGGCAATTGTCCGTTAACCGTTGGGTCAATTTATGTTGTGATGGTGTCATTGGACTGGGGATGTTATATGCAATCCATTTATGCCATTTGTTTTCATGCATGAGCGAGTTTGGATACGATAACCTTTGACCTTAGTCTTTGACCTTCCGTTTTACCTCGTGGATCAAATAATTTTGAGAATTTTTTTAGCTTAAATGTTGTCTTGATATAATTTCTACAACATATGAAAGAATTGGAGATATATTATTTCTTGTTTTTTCTACAGCCTTGTTTTAAGTTTGAAAATTTCATGTAAAATTGAATTATTTTAGACCTACACCCATGTCCAAGAATTCTATAGGGGTGTATTATGTATGAAAAAGACCTATTCAAAGTCATGATTAGAGGCCTATTCACACCCTGGCTTACCACAGTTAAATAGACCCGCTAATCCCCATACAATAGAAATCCAGACAAATGGCATCTATTGATGTTGCAATGATACCACATGTTTCTAACCTGACAAGGGCCCTGGGCAGAATCAATTGTGAGCCAGATCAAATGTTCTTAATGCACACATCTGATTGGTTGAAATGCAGAAAATGTCTCTCTTTGCAACAGGGCCTAGGTGTAGTTCTTTTCTTGAATACAATCTTTCAAGTTCAACCGAGGTCAAAGGTTATCGTATCCAAACTCGCTCATGCATGAAAACAAATGGCATAAATGGATTGCATATAACATCCCCAGTCCAATGACACCATCACAACATAAACTGACCCAACGGTTAACGGACAATTGCCATTTGAAAAATGGTGCCAACGCCCATTTCTTACAAAACTCCCCCATAAGAATCGACCATAGCGCCAAAACCGTTGGGCGGATTGGGCTAAAAATTAAATGTTTGAGCTTTAAAAGGTTGAAATATCATACATACCAAATATTAGCAAATTCGGAGGGGGTGCGATGAAAATTTTCACTTTTTTGGGGTGATTTGACATGGAATGACCCTATGGTAGGTGTACTACACATCGGCACTGTTTTTAATATCGGCACACCGCGTAATATTTGTTTTTGCGCGTGTTGTGAAAAATCGCGCATGTGATGATGCGCGCTACCCTTATAAAAAAATAAACTGGTCGAAATTTAGAGGAGAAATAATGCGTAGATCGTCCGCTACGAGTAAATTTGTGAAATGATGCCAATAAAATCGCCCAAGAAATTTGGAGTTGCGTGCATTGTCAACGCGCAACGTGAGTTGAGGGGGTGCCGGTATTAAATACACTTCGAACTTGTGAAGCCAAAAAACCACGCGCGCGTTCGAAGGCGCTATCTCAAAATATAATTAATACATCGCAAATCTGATCATCGCATCGGAATCTGCACTATTTTCTCAATGTGTGACTGTGAGTACAATTTCAAGAAATTTGTACAATTTTTAAGTCTTAAAGTGAATCATGTAAAGTGTCCAAATCCACGAAAATGACTTGGAGCTTCCTCGTTTCTCTTCTACCGTGTTGTTTAGCTTATGGTAAGAGAGGAATAAAATAGGGTTCGATTTTTTCAAATGTCCCTTTAGTATGAAGATAACTAGAAATTGCGCGCTCGGCGGGTCGCGCAGCCGAGCACATGTATCCCCCGAACCAATTGCATTGCACTTTTGTGGGTTGTAATATTGTGAACTGAACAAGTTTGGTGGTGTACGTTGTTCTACTAGGCTGGCAGTAGCCTTTGGGCAAGGCCTCGCGCGCTGTTTGTCCTCCGAGCAGGGTCTGATTAATAGACAAGGCGATGTGCGCTTACAGCAGTGATCGCTGGACTGAGCCGCGTCAGCGGCGAGGCCTTTGCTAACTTGCGGAGCTCATTAATATTGGCATATGTAACAGGCTCTTACATTATGCAGCAGTTAAAAACAATTGCAGCCAATCGTCATTGTTTAGGGTTTTGAACAAGGTGTTATACTTGGATTTGTTTATCAATTATAGGGGGATCAGTATTCAAGTGTACTAGAGTCTCTAGAGAATCATATATCTCATTCAGTTTAAAAAACATTATTTTAATGTCAAGTAAGTTTTCAAATGACTCAAGTATTAATTAATTTGCTGTTTGATAATGGATTTATTGAAAATATTACTTCATTTTTTTCTCATTCTAACAATCTATACCTATGCAAAGTAGATCCCCTGATCTTTCTTGTGTACATGTACGCTATACGATCTCAGAACCGATTCTTCTCGGAACCGAGACATGGGTATGGAATCAGAATCGACTCCAAGCTGGGGCAGAACCGCCCAAGCCTACTTCATACCAAATAAGAAAATAATCGGACAAGAACTCGGACCTGTAGAGCGGTCACAAGGTAATCATAACTATTTCTTTATATCATGGTTACCATGGCAACCATGAATCCGCCCCACACCAAAATCAATAGGCTTCATCCTCTTTCCTTAATACACCTTCATACCAAATAAGAAAATGATCGGACAAGAACTCGGACCTGTAGAGCGTTCACATGGTAATCTTAACTATTTCTTTATATCATGGTTATCATGGTTACCATGGCAACCAGGACTCCGCCCCACACCAAAATCAATAGGCTTCATCCTCTTTCCTTAATACACCTTCATACCAAATTAGAAAATGATCAGACAAGAACTCGGATCTATAGAGCGTTCACAAGGTAATCTTAACTATTTCTTTATATCATGGTTACCATGACAACCAGGACTCCGCCCCACACACCAAAATCAAAAGGCTTCATCCTCTTTCCTTAATACACCTTCATACCAAATTAGAAAATGATCGGACAAGAACTCGGACCTGTAGAGCGTTCACAAGGTAATCTTAACTATTTCTTTATATCATGGTACCATGGCAACCAGGACTCCGCCCCACACCAAAATCAATAGGCTTCATCCTCTTTCCTTAATACACCTTCATACCAAATTAGAAAATGATCGGACAAGAACTCGGACCTGTAGAGCGTTCACAAGGTAATCTTAACTATTTCTTTATATCATGGTTACCATGGCAACCAGGGCTCCGCCCCACACCAAAATCAATAGGCTTCATCCTCTTTCCTTAATACACCTTCATACCAAATTAGAAAATGATCGGACAAGAACTCGGACCTGTAGAGCGTTCACAAGGTAATCTTAACTATTTCTTTATATCATGGTTACCATGGCAACCAGGACTCCGCCCCACACCAAAATCAATAGGCTTCATCCTCTTTCCTTAATACACCTTCATACCAAATTAGAAAATGATCGGACAAGAACTCGGACCTGTAGAGCGTTCACAAGGTAATCTTAACTATTTCTTTATATCATGGGTTACCATGGCAACCAGGACTCCGCCCCACACCAAAATCAATAGGCTTCATCCTCTTTCCTTAATACACCTTCATACCAAATTAAAAAATGATCGGACAAGAACTCGGACCTGTAGAGCGTTCACAAGGTAATCTTAACTATTTCTTTATATCATTGGTTACCATGGCAACCAGGACTCCGCCCCACACCAAAATCAATAGGCTTCATCCTCTTTCCTTAATACACCTTCATACCAAATTAGAAAATGATCGGACAAGAACTCGGACCTGTAGAGCGTTCACAAGAAAATCTCTGCGGCGGACGCGGCGGACGCGGCGGACGCGCGGCGGCGGCGGCGGCGGCGGCGGCGGCGCGTCGAGGCCAAATCCATAGTATCCCCCGAAGTGGTTCGGGGGATACAATTATCATTTAAATCTTTTATTTCTAAAGCGTTAATCAACGTCTTAGGTGACCTTTGACCTTGTCGTGCCTGCTATATTGTGTCCGATCCCCGCCCGGCTATATTGCATACAGCTAGTCATAGACGTACGTTCGTAGAGAGCCGGTACGTACGTACGTAATACGTGTACGATACGCGAAGTACAGCTACAGCGGTAGTAGTGAGCGAAGTACTGTGCATATTTGCATTGTGTACTAAATACCACTAGCAAGAAACTGTTTGAGAATCTACAAATAAAATGCGAATGAGAATGCGGCCTGGGAGGAGATCTAGAGGTTCATCAAGAAGAAAAAACAACAATTTGGTTGATAATTGAGATGCATGCAGAGCTGAGTCTGAGAAGCTGCAGGTGATCGAAGAGACGACACGCACGGTCATGCACGGCCGGGACAGCTCAGCGCGCCGATCGAAGCCCCGTCTAAGGTACGTCCTCCAAGTCAAGAGCCCAATTACAGAATCAGCAATTCAAGTTTGAGTGTAGATCGACAAATCTATCGCTTTCATGGTCTCTTTGACATTATTATTGTCTTTTTTCACTGTGAAAATGACAATGATAATCATGTCAAAGAGGCCATGAAAGCAATAGATTTGCCGATCTAGTTATGTTGATATCTCTTTTGTTATGACTTACGATTATGAAATGATGGGCCTTCTCAAATTTGATATAGAATGGGTAATCCGTTTTTTGTGTTTTTTTTATCGATGCTCATTTTTGATAATGTTAGGTCTATGGTCTGGAATGCACTGTGTCTGTGTAGTACTCGGTCTAACTCAAAAGACAAAAGTGAAATGTTGCAAAATAAAAAAATTATTGTCATTGTGAATTGTGGTGGTCAGGTGGTGCATTGGGTGGATTGATCCACCTCCCAATTTCAAATTTTTACTGGTCCGAGATGATACTTTAGCGGTCTTGACCTCGTAAAGTACGAAGAACCGTGGTCTCGGCCTCGAAAATGTCGAAAATTTTAAACCAATACTAAATCATACTCTCGGCTTCGGAAATGTTGTACGACTACGTCAAATATGTCAAACTTTCTGTACCGGCCCGCCGCCCATGTTGTTGCCGTACAAAGCCGCATAGCTCTGCTCCCTTGTGTGACCCACCTCACCCCCCCCCCCCCCCCCCCCCCCCCCTCCGCCTCCATGGAAAATTCCGGCTAATCTGCAAATCTCTTACTTCAGGACAAGTTTTTTTCATTAGTCTAATGATTAGATATTAGGCTTGGCAATCAAAAACCTTGGATGATCAGTGTTTTCTTTTTGTCTTACATAAGGCAATTGACTTTCCATACCAATTGCCATCATTAAGCAACTTTTTGATTTTTATCCTCATTTTATAGCATTGGATGTGGCTGTTCTCTTCGACATTATACATAGAGGATTTCCGAGTACCGATAGAATGGACGTGCAATCTGCATGCTGACACGACTCACACGATTTGTGCTGGTGGTGACCCCGATTGACTTATGGTTAAGGTAATTCATTGAGAACCTTTTTCTTGGACTGTGGACAGAGATAAATGATAGATCTGTGTTCTGAAACTAGAATTTCATCTTCAAATTAGCAGGCAAAATCAATGAGAGTTTATTTTGGCATACCATTGTGTGTCAATTGCTATACTTGCACAAAGTGATCTCACTGGGATTCAAAACTGGGAAAACAACACAGATAAATGTCAGAGGAGGAAAGAATGTGCATTGAGCGCATATTTTGAAAACTTATCATGGGCTTGATTGTTATGTTATATAACAGAAAATCTCAATAAACAAGGGCCGACATTACTGGACATGAGAAAAGATTCACAATGCATTGTAGAATTTGCATTCCCTTACACCATTTTCAGAATGATGAAAATTATTTTAGCATGATTTTATTTTGTATCTCTGCAATATTTTCAGAATGTGGACCTTAGATTTATTATTTTGCTTATTAGAGACAAATGCATTAGGCATACTGTATACTGTATACCGATTGAAAAACAGATGAAAACTGCTACTGAAAAATTGACAATGGAATAAAATTAGAGTCAATAATTATAGTGTAGCTTCGATCCTAACAGCTGAATAACAAACTGAAGGGAAAATAACAAATTTGGTCCATGTTGATTAGAAATCAAATCCTATTTTTACTACATGAATACATGTTTGTGGTTCATTTTGTGCAATAAGTGCACATGACTTACACATTACTATTTATCTGATTGCATTCCTTTTTTCACAAATCTCACCCTCTCTATAGATTTCTTCAAGACCCATCAAGATTCTACACACCCACTATACCACACCACCCAGAACAAATAACCAGGCCGCCAACACCCAAGTTCTCGCAGACCCTTCAGTCGCCATGCTCATACCCTGCGGGAAACGGACCCACAACGTCCATTAGCAAGGAACTAAGCTAGCAGGTTTTTGCAAACGGGGAATCCTGCAGTTCGTGTGCAAAATCAAGAACTTCCTACAGTAACAGCGGGCCGACCGTTCTTGGGTTTAAATCTGCGACACACTTTGGTCAGAATTATTCCGGTTATTATGCGACGGCATGATACAGCTCTATGGTCAACCAATCAACATGCTTGTAGCGAGGTAAACATTCAGCACATTGCTATCATGTGTAGTACATAGACAATTAGTTGGCGCGTTAACAATACAAGCCAGCCATGCGTTGTCTATACATTGCTTGTGACAACGAGATGTGACGTCATGCAGTCTACGAATGTACGTCCGCCTTCACCAAATTAGCGAAACTGCTTGTCAACGAAAGTTATTTGAGCGCGGTGAACGGGGCAATAGATCGCTCCCTGCGTCGTTGAAAGCTCTGTACGTCGCTGAGCGAAAACACCATAATATTGGAGCATGACTTCTAGCGTATGAGACATGTTAGATGTGGACGTCGACCGTGGGAAGTGGCAGGGATGTTCGGCCAGTGATTGCCCACAGATCCCTCACCATGCTGATGCCAAATTAACCCGTTCCCTACGAGTTTATGAAATCCCCATAGACTTTGTACACAACCCCATTTGTTCCTGTGGTCAAGGGGTTAAGGCCCTACCGATAAGGCCTTCAAATTGATATATAGCATAAACAGTTCATTTCTCAAATACAACTCTTTAGCATGGAATTATTCACGCACACATTTTGGCAAAAATTAACAAAACCTTATTATAACAAGCACCTCGGGCACAATTGGATTGAATACCTTATGTCGGGTATCTTGTGTCTGGGCTTAAAAATAATAAAATATAAAGATCCTTGACGTGTAAAATTATCATCGCTGTATCCGGTACCTCTTGTTAGGAGGTTCCACTGTATCAACAAAGATAAGTTTTGTTGCGGGAAGTAACAATGACCGAATAGTGCTCATAGCAACAATCTGTTATCTTTTTCAAATTCAATCAAAATAAATTTGATAATATATCTTTCATGTCTTCCCTATTACATGTGATAAAGGTAATTATGATTTAATGAAAAAGGATGTTTTTAATTTGTAGTTCAAATCAGTGGGCAGTACGGTACCTCGTTATAAGCGAGCTAAACGGGGTTTCCCTGTATAGTGTATGACATAAATTTATCATTTTTTAAAACTCAAACAAACCATCGTTTTTCTCAGATGAAATACTAATAAATAATATGATTCAGAATAATTGTACAAGGTTATTGATATAATGTATGATTGAAGTTGCTAATAACACCCATGAAGAAATGTGAGTGTGTATCACTATGCCAATTGTCCTTTTAACCCTCCTTTTGCTTGGATTCACAGAGGCTTCCCCTATTATGTGCAGGGTATTGAAGGGTCGGCCAACTCAATTGTATTTTTCATAGATCAGGATCAACCAAATGGCTAGGTGGACAATGTATGAGACACAATTATGCACAATGATCTGATATTTATTCTTTGTGTAATGTAGCTTTGTTTATTTTATAGTGATTTAGTTTTGTAAATTTTGTTGTTCCAATTCATTCAAATTCGAATGTAACAATTGCTATATTGTATTGTTTATACTATGTATGTTTTGATGTTCAATGTACACTGATCCTTTCAGCACTGCTGCTGATCAGTTTGAAATGTATACCAAAATAAATAAATAAATAAATAAATAAATTCACAGAGACACTACATGATCTGCACACATCCAAAAGTTGAATCAATCACCCAGTATTTCATTTTTTGTAACAGTTGCTTCTGCATTTATTGAAAAATTAAATACAAAGTATCCAAATAACAATAATTGCATATTGTTATATAATTGATTTTCATAAAATGTGAAAATGCTGTGTAAATACACAAGTTATTCAACCATTTGCATTGCTTCAAATTTCAGGAATGTAAATCCTACTTCAAAAAAGTACAATTTACCAGCATACACAAACAGGCGATTTTGTTAGTTTGAAATGTAAAAAATGCACACATAGTACCAGGTAAAGGGGGAAAACGGCTAGAAGCATGAAAATGTACAGTCAAACCTGTGTACCATGACTGCCAATCAAAGTGGCCACTGTAGAAAGGTGATCACTATAGACAGGTTCCATTACATTCCTTTTCTCTGCAAGGGATCATGTTTGGTGGCCATTATAGGCAGGTTTGCTGCTATAAAAAGGTGGCTGCTATAACAGGTTTGACTGTACTTGAATGTAAATGTGGGCTCTGTGTAGTGATGTATCCGCAGAGTATGTGTGAGTGTGGGTGTGTGTGTGTGTGTGCGCATGTTAGATACTAACACAAAACAGACTTGTAGTTATTTGCAACTGGTTGACATAAAAGATAAATAATGTGCTCACACTGTCTGAAAATCTATATTTTTCATTCACTGTGTTATTAAAAAATAAGGAGTACATGGGGAGCAACCTCTACATGCAGTGATGTTGCCTGGGGGCGCATCCCCCCTAATAATTTGCCATAAAAATACAAAACATCACATGAATAGATTGGGGGTATGACAGGGTGAAGGGTGGGGGATATCTCTCCTTTGCATAACTAGCATACTTCTAAAGATATACATACAAATAATCTACCCACATACCCTCCCCAAATGTCGCCTATATATAGACATGCATATAAACATCACAGGAATAGATTGGGGGTATGACAGGGTGAATGGTGGGGGATATCTATCCTTTGCACAACTAGCATACTTCCGAGGTGATACATACAAAAAGTCTACCCACATACCCTCCCCAAATGTAGCCTATATATTATAGACATGCATGTAGGGTGTATGCCTGTTTCTATAATGGTTTCAATCATGTGGTCCCGAGGTCATGCTTTCTTGAATTCTAGTATATTCCAAGGTAAGGAACACACTGCACATTTTTTCGAGTGAAAAGTTGCAAAAGCTCCCTACTGTGGGAGGGTCGATAGTGCGATACCCCTCCCACACCATCCACCATCCCTGCTCCCTTCCACGACCCCACCCCCACTTTTCAAAATAGTCATGCCACTGCAAGAAAGCCAATAATGTATTATACAGGGGGAACATTCTGTAGAAAAAAATATACGGTGTGCCCCCTTTCAGTCTGACCCGCTATTCCATTGTCTCCATGAAAAATGAATACACAATATGGCGGATGTTGCCTACTATATGAGAGTGGGAGAGTGAGTAGTTATATAAGAAAATTTGAAAGAGAACAATGGAAATTCAGAATATGCGTACGTGGAGTTGCTTTTATTTGGTAGCTACGGTAGCTGTAGTTATTACGTTCACGCCCAGGCCGCGCCACCCGGCGGGCGCGCAACGGGCAACGCGATCACGGGCTGAACCTCCCAGATAGACACGGCAGCGCAATTCAACGAGTCGATGTACCCGCGACTGTTGAGCTGAGCCGATGTGTACATGTACGGGTGCGCATATCAACGGCCGCGGACCATCATTCCTGTGACAAATTTACGGTAAGCCATCAGTTTTCGGTGATAAAATATGAAATCAATATTCCCCTTTTTCACGAGGTAAACGGTTTTCATTTTCTTTCAAACTTTCACAAATCTTTCAATTGTATTTTACAATGATATTGATATAGGATTGAAGTCTCAAATGTCATTTTGTGCAATATCTGACACTTTACCTGAATCACTTTAAAGTTAAACTGTCGGAAATGTTTTATTGTGCCGATGTGGGGGTCACTCAATCATACATCAGTCTAGGATCGGCCATGATACACCTCTTCTTGCTCTGCAAGAATAGGGCAAAATGTATGGAAAAGATGATAGGCCGCCTGTGCCAGGGTATGGGCTGTGCACAGCCTGCGCCTGCGCCTGCAGCACTGCACTGCCGGAGCACTACCCCTCTGACCCCATGCCGCGGCCCTGCCACTCCCCGGCACTGCCCCGGTACAATCCCGGCCCGGTTCATATCAGCTGCAGCAAAGGCTTGACTGGTAAATTGGGATACGACTCAACTCAAGAAGACTCAAGGCAGCTATAGAATTAGAAAATTATACAAACTTACAGGGAAAACAGCGTCGAAACATCGGAGGAATTGCCAGTCAGTCGGTCCATACTTCTTCTTGTTTGCAATTTGTAATCTGTTGGCTATTTTATTGCACCATCGCGAGAAAGTTACGCAACATTTGTTTTCGAAAATTACTATACCATTATTTTATTCTGACAATAGATGGCGTTCTTCAAATTAATCGTGCAGACTCGACTCGGATCAGACTACCCGACTTTTATAGTAGGCAAAAAAAAAAGGGTGTTGACTGCATTTTGGGGAACGATACTTGGCACACTTTTATTCCTTGGATCAAAAGAAAAAATTCATCCAAAGAGAAACTCTGTATCTATGCAAATTAGGCCTAATTTCCATAATTTATGCAAATTCATTCATGGGAATGGGATATTCTATGAAAATGTGTTTTTATTGAGATATTTGAAGAAGAAACATTTGAAAATAGAACCCCACCTTCTTTGTCACTTTGATAATGGTAAGAATACAGCTCTACACCAGTCTTTATGCCACCCCTTCCTCTTCCATACGTTGCAGCAGAGACGCCACATCAAGTCTACTTTTTCAAGAAAGATCCTTAGATATGGGTCCCCTTTTCATCAAAAAAATCCTTAGACATGGGTCCCTTTTTTCATATTTCCCCTTTTTTATACGGGATTTTGGGATTTGCCGATGTGAAATTGCCAAATTTTTCAAGCTCGCTACGCTCGCTAACTTAAAACTTTGCAAAATTTGCGGGAAATACACCCAAAACATGCGCCGCAGGCGAAAAAAATCCTTAGACATGGGTCCATTTTTCGCAAAAGGACCCTTAGATGTGGGTATGGGTTTGGAGGTCTCAGCCGCACACCCCCGTCCGACTATAATCTGAGTAACCCCCCGGGCTCACAAGTCTGATTTGATATACGCGGTTTTGTTCTCTTTTCAGTCTTTGGGATGTTGTTCTTTGCTGCATTCTCAACTGCGTTTTGTATGTCCTCCCAGAGCTCGTTGTGTGTTTGCTCTGCTTCATCACACTCAGTATTTTAATATTATACCTTTTTTGAAAACTCTTGTCACGACAAAAGGATGGAAATATTTTGGTTAAGCCTAAGGTGGGAACAGAGCATGAAAAAACAAATATTTGGAATAGTATGACTTCAGAGATACGAAGACTTGATAGACTCAACCTTATTAAGATAAATGTAATTGTTTTGTATTAAGTCAATGTGTCTTATAGTCTTTTGTGAATTGCTACCAAACATATAGCATTTTTTATTCTTTTGAAAAGATTTTACATGTTTCATATAATCGTATATAGAATTAGTTGTTATTAGTGGGTGAATGTCCACTATTGTAAATACTTAGTGTAGAATGTTATTTAATCATAGTTTCTTGCCTTATTCAAATGTAAGCATATCATCTACTCATGCGTACAAATGATGGGATATCACATGACAGAAACTAACCAATGAGAGATGGCCATGCTTTTTTTATTTCTGTTTTTCAATTTGTACACATTAAACTATAGTCAAACCTGCCTATAGTGGCCACCAAAGGAAAAACAGTGTAGTGGAACCTGTCTATAGAGGTCACCTGTCAAGCCTTGTAACAGTGGCCACTTTTCTTGTCTCCCATGGGTGGCCACTATACACAGGTTTGACTGTATATTATGATGTACAAATGTTGCAGCTGTGTGTGTGTGCATGCAATGACCGGGTCGTAAGTATGTGTGTGTGTGTGTGTGTGTGTGTGTGTGTGTGTGTGCGTGTGTGTGCGTGCATGTGCGTGTGCATGCATGTATGTATATATGTATGCTGTGTCTGTATGTGTGTCCGTACGTGTAAGCAAGTGTGTGTGTTTGTGTATGTACGTCTGTATGCATGTGTGCGTGCATGTATGTATGTGTGCCTGTGTGCATGTATGTGTGTGCGTAGGTTTGTTTGTATGTGTGTGTGTGACTGTGTGTACGTGTGTGTGTTTGTATGTGCGTGTGTGTGTGTGTGTGTGTGTACATTTTTTGTTATTACAAAGGGGAAAGTAGGAAATAAATAGTTGATTGTTCTAACAAAGTGAAAAAAATAGCCAAAAAATAGTTGATGTTTTATTCAGAGTGAAAACAATTGCCAACAAATAGGTTTTCAATGGGTTCAAAATGACCAGGGCATTAATCTATGGTTGGGTAAGCAAATATTAAAGAGGAAATGGTCATATTTCAAAATTCGCAAAAGTAATATCATCATTGCAATTCATTGAGTATTGAGAAATTTCAAGTTAAATAGGTTAAACTGGAACATTATTGTCTTTAATACGTGCTCATTCGACCATGAAGTGATAAATGTCTCTGATGTTCACACAACAGGTACATGACAACTGAATAAATATCGTTCTAAGATGACATCTTGAACAAATTATGGGCAGTTGTTTAGGGGGGTTGTTACTTTAGTGTTCGGTTAATATTTGGTACCGTTTGGTAGGCTGTTTAAATCCGTCTTTGAAAATGTTATTCAATTATTAAAGGGCAATGAAACCTTGCTTTCATAGACTTGAAGAGATTAGGAGGAATCATCTCTGAAATTTGGAGCATAATCAGGCTATAAACAAGAAAACTATGGCTCTTTGAAGATGCCAATTTATATTATGGGGAACTCAAATTGGCAACACACTCTGATAAGTTTGTGGACTTCTCCCTATAGCTATTATGTTTTGTACACAAATTTTCAAATTTTTCCAGTTTTCTTCAAACATATATTTTGAGAAAATTGAACAAAATTGAAATTGTGTGTACAAAACGTATGGGGAGTAGTCCACAACTTTGCCAGAGTTCATTGTCAATTTGAGTCACTCATAGAAATAAATAGATATTTTCAAAGAGGCATAGTTTTCTTATTTCTTGAGCGATTGTGCTCAAATTTACAGGGACTATTCATCCTATTTAGTGTCCGGATTCCATTGTTCGAACTTTTGCATGAGTTTACTAACATGTACAAAGTTTTAGAAATAAAAAAAATCATACATTGCATTCAGTTAAGCCAATATATTGGTGTGTGTAATTTAATTACATAAACTCCAGTATGCAAAAAACAAATTAAAAATTCATGAATAATACAAATCTATAAAAATTAATGTTTCAAATTATATGTGAACTCCAATCAAGGTGTGTATAAATGAAAGAATGGCCAGCATGTACGTCGAGTATAAGAAAAAAATATGAAACCAGATTTTACTAGCTAATAAATATGCAATTATATACATATATGAGACCGGCTCTGGCAAAACCAGGAACTTTGTCACATTTACGATTTAATTCAAACATATAGAGAAACTGACCAGAAATATATTGTGATTAAAAGAGGGCAAAGAAAAAGGGATTCCAACGGGATTCGAACCAGAGACCTCCGGATTGCTAGACCGGTGCTCTTCCGACTGAGCTATAGAAAACCCTAGTATGGCGCTCGTCCCTGAAACAATATGGTTTTCTATAGCTCAGTCGGAAGAGTACCGGTCTAGCAATCCGGAGGTCTCGGGGTCCAATCCCGTTGGAATCCCATTTTCTTTGCCGGCCCTCTTTTAATCCCATTTACGATTTTGTGTAAATGGCCTGAAAAGGTCCAAAATTGACCTCGGGACGAAATAGACATTTTAGTATCATATTGTTAAGCAATTTTTCTAGTTTCCAATGAGATCAATTTCAATTTCAATTGATCATTTCCATAAAAAAAACATACATACAAACAATAAATAGGAATACTATACACATACAATAAACAATGAAAATGCAAAGAGAGCCTTATATAGAAGCTGCATCCTTCCAGAAAACTATCACCTCAGTAAAAACATGATTGCCCTGTCATACACATATGCCTGTAAACAGTGGATTATTGCACAGTTGAATTTCCAAGTAGAAATACTTTTTCTTAAACACATTCAATGACAAACTAGCTTTAATATCATTTGGTATTTCATTCCATATTTTTGGACCATTAATAAATATAGATTTTTGAAAAGATGTAGTCCTAATAAGAGGTATATAATTTATAAATATTTAAAATATTGAGGCAAGAGAATAATGATGCAGTGTGAGCCAAATACGAACTGTGGGAAATTATTCAAATAGCTCGTTTCTGCAACTTAAATAATCTATTCATATTTTGGTTACTAGAATTCGCCCATATCATGATGCAATAATTAAAATGAGGTGATACTAGTGTATTGTACAACATTAATAAAACTTCTTTAGGTAAACATTTTAAATTATTCATAATTCCAATATTTTTTGACAGTGTATTACAGATGACACCAGTGTGCTCATTCGATGTAAGTTTATCGTCTATTAATATTCCTAAAAACTTTAGGCTATTTACTCGTTTTATTTCAGTGTCTTTAACTTTAACAACAATATTATTCTTGTCTACCTGCATATTTGTAAAAACCATAAAGTTTGTCTTATTAAAATTCAAGACTAATTTATTATTTGATAACCAATCTATAAGTTTATCAATTTCATAATTAAAGTGATATTGTAAATATTGCACGTCCTTATGTGACATAAAAACACTGGTATCATCTGCAAAAATAATAAAATTTAAAACATCTGAAATATTGCACATATCATTGATATAAACAATAAATAATAAGGGACCAAGTATAGAGCCTTGGGGCACTCCACATCTTACAGTCATAAACTCAGATTTAATATTGTCTTATTCCACATACTGTTGTCGAATATATAAATATAAAGATATGCAAAATTCTGAAATATTAACGGGAAAATGGCTATATCTTAGGATAAAATCAAGAATGACATGTACTTTGAAATGAGTGTTGAACTTTAACCTCAATTATCTCCATTGTTTTAGGAGAATAAGAACAACCAGAACGTCAATGACGTAGCGCTCATCCGCCATCTCGCAACATCAAATATCGCAAATTTCATGTGGTACACTTTTCAACTGGTCAAAAAATAAAAATTTGATGCCCTGGAAGGGACATAAAAATAAAAATTACAATAATTAAGAGTGAAACAAATATAAATTTGACGCCCCGGAAGGGACATGGGAAAAAAAAAAAAAAAAAAAAAAAAAAAAATTATTAACAAAAAAAAAAAAAAAATTTAAATAAAAAAAAATAAAAAAAATAAAAAAATAAAAATAAAAAAAAATAAAAAAAATATTAAAAATTACCATAATTAATGAATGGAGAAAAATTTCAAAATTCTGTGTAGAAATTTAGTGTACCAAAGTTTGCTCTACCAGATAAAGCAAACCAAATCAAAATCGGTCGAGAAATGAAGGAGAAGAAGCATTTTTTGTGATTTCTGGAATAAATTTGCATAAATTACCATAATTAATTAATGGAGAAAAATTTCAAAATTCTGTGTAGAAGTTTAGTGCACCAAAGTTAGCTCTACCAGATAAAGCAAACCAAATAAAAATCGGTCGAGAAATGAAGGAGAAGAAGCATTTTTTGTGATTTCGAATAAATTTGCATAAATTACCATAGATAAAGAATTTCACGATTCTGTGTAGAAGTTTTAAATCCCCCTCCTAGCCCTATCTTATGAAACAATCAGAATCAAAATCGGTTGACAAATAACGAAGAAGAAGCATTTTGAAAACTGTGGATGGACGGAAGGACGGACGGAAGGACGGACGACGGACGCCACGCCATGGCATAAGCTCATCGGGCCCTTCGGGCCGGATGAGCTAAAAATGATGGCAATAATCTATTATAACATAAAAACATTAAAATTGCAATATAAAAATTTCCCATATCATTTACATTCAATATTCGAAGTTCATAAAATAAAGGATTGGAATGAGCATAATATTGCGAATGAGTATCGTACTGCTTTCTTTTGGAGTTTAAGTAGCCTATCCCCAGGACGAAATACCAATTGAAATTCTAATGGGTACCCATTGAATTCAATGGGTACCAATTGAATTCAATGGGTACCCATTGAAATTCTAATTGGTACCAATTGAATTCAATGGGTACCCATTAAAACTGATTTCAATGGGTACCCATTGGCATTGGTTTCAATGGGTACCAATTGAATTCAATGGGTACCCATTAAAACTGATCTCAATGGGTACCCATTAGCATTGGTTTCAATGGGTACCAATTGAATTCAATGGGTACCCATTGAAACTGATTTCAATGGGTACCCATTGGCATTGGTTTCAATGGGTACCAATTGATTTCAATGGGTACCCATTAAAACTGATTTCAACTGGTACCCATTGGCATCGGTTTCAATGGGTACCAATTGAATTTAATGGGTACCAATTGAATTCAATGGGTACCCATTAAAACTGATTTCAATGGGTACCCATTGGCATTAGTTCCAATGGGTACCCATTGAATCCAATGGGTACCCATTTACCCATTGAAACCATTTGGCGGTCTGATTTCAACAAAATAACACAAAATATGAATAAATATTAATGTTGAAGTAAAATTCTTTCGTTATTCATGTGTCAATTGTTAGTGTTTTATGTAAGAATTATTATGACAAACTTTGCATCACATGTTTACCTTGTCATACCATTATTTTTCTATTGAATTTGACTTGATTTTTTGTATAACCACTTTTTATGTATACTGCACATGTGATATATATACGCGCCATGCTGTATATGTATAAATTAATTCCTAACCTGGCACAGCCAGATTGCACTTAGGAATTTTGAATAGACCAGTTGTGCATGTGTTATTATACATTGACACCAATGTACAACATGTCTCATGTACATTGTACGTCCAAATTGCCAACCACTTTCAATTGGGAATGTCAATTTGTTTCCAATTTGGAATTTTCAATTGGAAATTTCAATTGGTACCCATTGGATTCAATTGGTAATTTCAATTGGTAATTTCAATTGGTACCCATTGGATTCAATTGGTAATTTCAATTGGTAATTTCAATTGGTACCCATTGGATTCAATTGGTAATTTCAATTGGTATTTGTTTCATTTTCCATATACTTTTCAATTGGTAATTTCAATTGGTAATTTTCAATTGGTAATTTCAATTGGTAATTTCAATTGGTTTTTCGTCCTGGGTCCATATCACTTTTGTTAAAATTTGCCCATACAATTATACAATAATTCAAATATGGCGTTATTAAAGTATGATATAACATTTGAAAAATATTTAAAGGATAAAATTGAACTTTATATAAAACACCAATATTTTTAGCAATTTTATTGCACACTGCATTTAT
Source organism: Echinarachnius parma (assembly GCA_037951105.1). Classification (NCBI taxonomy): domain Eukaryota; kingdom Metazoa; phylum Echinodermata; class Echinoidea; order Clypeasteroida; family Echinarachniidae; genus Echinarachnius; species Echinarachnius parma. The sequence continues at coordinate 13,004 of JBAMJV010005569.1, read as the reverse complement.
ATGCTCACACCATTTTCAATTCATGATTTATTACAACACCTAAAAACTTCAAACTATTTACACGTTCAAAAAAATAATCATTTACTCTTAAATTAACATTATCAACATCAACATTTCTATTTGTAAAAACTATAAACTTTGTTTTATCATAATTTACAACCAATTTATTATTTAAAAACCAATTAAAAAGTTTAAGAATTTCCTGATGAAACACATTTTGTAAAAGCTGACTGAGGATCAAAATGAGACATAAAAGCAGTAGTATCATCAGCAAATAAAATAAGTTTTAGCTTGTCAGTAATATTGCACATGTCATTAACATAGATAATAAATAACAGAGGTCCAAGGATGGACCCTTGTGGCACACCACATCTAAGTTTTTTTTTTTATCAGACTTGACATTGTTTATTTGTACAAATTGAGTTCTATTGTCCAAATAACTCTTAAACCATTGTAAAATGACTCCATGTATACCATAATAATATAACTTTTTAACAAAATGTCATGGTCTAGAGTGTCAAACGCTTTACTCAAGTCTAAAAACAAGGCAAATCAAATCTCATTATTTTCAACAGTTTGTAAAACATTATAAATAAAGTGCATTATTGCATTAGATGTGGAGTGCCCAGGTCTAACACCATATTGTTCTTCAGAAATGATATTGCAATTAGTAAAAAACATAAAAAGGCGGTTATAAACGGCTCTCTTTAAACATTTTGAAAATACAGGAAGTAAAGATATCGGCCGATAGTTTGTAACATTTTCTTTTGATCATTTTTTAAAAACAGGAATAACTTTGGCAATTTTTAATTTTTGTGGTACAATACCCTTACTCAAAGAAATTTTAAATATTACACTTAATGGATGGGATATAATATAAATAACCTTTTTCAATAAATCAACACTTACATCATCATAACCACAACTTTTATTATTCTTTAACTTACTTACAATATCAATTATTTCAGTGGGTGTTATTGGGTTAAAGAAGGCTGTGCATGGAAAAGTTACTTCATCAACAATATCATTACCCAAATCATCAGTCAAGCTTGGTCCAATGTTAACAAAAAAATCATTAAAAACTGAGGACATTTCAGCCTTATCATGTACAGGTTGTTCATTTCACATTAAAAATTCAGGCAAATTATTCTTCTAGGCAATTCCATGATTAAAGGGACATTCAACCAAAGTTTCTATTTGATTTTTCTCAAATCCTGGTTCTTTTTAAAGCTATATTATCTCAGGAATCACAATGAAATAGAGAGAGCTTGAACTTCCCACCTTTAAATCACACTGTCGTGTCCTCGTTACTGAGATACAGAACTATACATGAAATGGCATATGTGGGACTACACATGCTTTTAACACAGTTTTATAGGATTTTAAAGAAAAGTATAATTTCTTTTTCATTGTTTTCTTTTGGATACTGTAAAACACTATGAATTTGAAATGCATTTTCATGCTAAAAACATTTTATTTGGACGGACAAACTGTAACGTTACTAACCATGTTTTTGTTTGTTTCTACAAAAACCAAAAAGACATATTTCAATATTTGATACATCACACCACTAACCAAGTCACTGCCAATGGTGTAGTAATACAAATTTGTTTCAGATGACTCCTGTTTACGAGAAATATTTTTCACATGTTTTTTTCCATGTCCTTTTTTTGTAACGTTACTAACCGACTATAAAAGTTGCCATGGCGACACAAATATTATTTGAATTATGTTCATCTTTTTCTGTATTATAGACCTAGGGTGGGTGAACATGCTGCAACATGATTGTGACTTGAAATGAATAGATGGTGGTGTTATAGTAGAATATGATATGAAAATATGCTATAAATGTAACGTTACTAACCGTGGAATTGTCCTTCTTAGTATTCTTACCAAGGCTTTCATTTTATCAATGTCCATGTTTTTATAATATTCCCTGATGCATTTTTAAATTTTATTTTCAAAATATTCACCTTCACTATTCTGAATTCTACCATTCACCACATTTCGATACTTATTATATTTCTCTTTCCTATAATCCGTTCGTTTTCTCAAGTATTTCTTAGTCCAAGTCATTACGTTGTTTATATTGCACTTCATCATTTAATAACATTCCTACACCTCCTCCTTTTTTACCATGTCTTTTATTGAATAAAAAAGTAAAATTATTAAAATTATAAAAAGAGTTGGCCTCTTTAATCCATATTTCAGTTAGCCCAATTACTGAGAATTGCACATTAATAGGAAGATTAAATGAGAACTTCAGTTTGAAATTTAATATTAATTTTATTAGTAAGACGTAGTGAGAGACTACATCTCGATTGGACTATATGAGATCCCGCTTGCGCGCATGTGTCAATATTCAAAGCTGGTACGTGACTACAGGACCAAACATAGGAAGATGATAAAGATGAGAACTTCTTGTATGATGCTAGTAAGACTTGGGTGGGTGAGGAGGGATGTAGTCTCTCACTACGTCTTACTAATAAAATTAATATTAAATTTCAAACTGAAGTTCTCATTTAATCTTCCTATTTTATTACGTAAGTCTCCGATCGAGACTACATCTCGATTGGACTATATGAGACTTTAAAGCCCTGTTGTCACGTACAGAACCTCTGTGGGCAAGGCTACAAATGTAGCGATGTTCACCCACATAGATGCGTCCTTTTAGGATCACAGTATCAAAGGCCGAACTTGGCTAAAGTGAATATTCACTATAAAAGTGTGCACAGACCAATTGTCTCAATGCACATAGAGATTTACTGACTTGTTAAGTTCCTCAAATTCTAAGCCTGGTCGTGGGACACCGGTCTCGACCGTCCACATCTCCACGCTGCTGATGTGCACATCGCGATCTCGTGGAGACACATTATGGATATATCCGTGCACACACAATTTCCCGGTGATACAAACAATATTGTTTATCTTGTGCAACCTCATGTTAGTCACTTATATCCATTTATTAATTCACGTATCTCAATCTGAGAGGTTGTAATATTAAACAAATATTACTTATTTTCATTCTGTCCAGTTGAATTTCATGAACGGATTACCCCTCTGTGCCGATACACTGAATATTAACAATCCCATACTGTGTAGAATTGGGTTTCTATAACAGAACCCGAGGCTTTAACTTCCATCGTCATGCACAGCACAGGTTTCAGAAAATGGCAATATTAGCTTATAGACATAGCATTATCTGAATGTAACATTTTCTGTATGTACAACGTGCCTCTTGGCACAAACAGTTGCTGTTTCCTGGACTTCTTCAGATGATGTACCCCCTTTTATAATGCCGCTTTGACCTAACTGTAAGGCATTGATACTAATCTTCTGAGCGACATATATGTGGGGTTTCATTCAGATGGTGAGCTATTACCAAGTTCACCACAGACAAGCTAAGTTGGTAAGGCATATTATCACCCATGTATAGAATCACTGGGCTCCCAACAGCATGACCTGGCATAAACAGGAAGGTCCAGAGTCCCAGAACAGTTCGGTCAATTAGGGACTTCTACATGTACTTGCAATCATGAATGCCTTTTCTATATGGGTTTCGTATGTCAAGCATAATTTTAACTTAACTCCTTGAGTGCCAAGCTCGCATTTTTGCGAGTACAATTCACACAATTGCCATTGAGCAATAATCCCCTGGCACTCAAAGGCGGGACGAGGCGCAAAACATTACAACACCTTGCAAGTTACTATTGATGCGTCTTCCGCCACTGCCTTTGTTATCCGCGGTCAGTCAAGTATGCTGATGTAAAACTTTAGATCCACTAGGCATTCATAGGTACATCTATATTATACGTCTTGGTGCTTCTCTATCTAGCACCTATTCTGTTCCGGTCACGATACAGTGAGGCAATACAAGCAGATACTCTCAATAATAAGCTTGAACCACTGGTCATCATACTTGTTTGCATTTTCAAATGTCTCTGGTTATTTCTGTTACAATCGTGAGATTTTGTACCACGAATATCGTAGCGGTATACGCCATACAACAAGGGTTATCTGCCCTCACAGGCTCATGCACATGATTTCTGTCAGAACCAAACGTACTGAATCAATGTGAAGCTTTCTACTGTTCTATTTACTTCTGCCAATCAATCTGCCACCTGCCCTGGTTTGTTTGTTTGTTTTTATTTCCGTATAAAAAAAATTAACATCAAAACAATACATGAAGATTCATATATACAAATAAAAGTAATTGTGCAAATCATACATGAATACAAAGTAATTGTGCAAATCATACTTGATCTGCGTTTACATGAAGTTTTCTTTGTTATGTCTGCCTGTCTGAGCGTATATGATTTCAGGCATTGTATCCACCATATTTATCCGCTTAAAGGTGTGGTGTCAAGAAAATCAGCTGAAAATGGCATTTTAGCCCTTCAGAAAGCCACTTACATGTAGATTTCGAATAAAACAACTGTTTCGCACTTGGAAAATTATTTATAAATGATATGAGGACCTGAAAATTTACTTTGAAAGTGCCCCCCAAGAAAGTTGAGTTCGGGCGAAGAAAAATGACGTCATAGTTGTGACGTCATCTGCAGGCAATCACAGGATCCCCGATACTCTAATTGTCATAGACGTACACGCTGAGCGCATCTAATCACATTGACAGAGAGATATTATTTCGATTTTTTTCAATATCTACATACATTTGTTTGAGTTTATAATTATGGAGGATCCACACCCAGATTCATCTGATTCTAACAGTGAGCGTGAATTAGACGAAAGATCTGGATCAGAGTCAGAATCGAGTTTTGAATTGACAGTTCCTGAAGATAAAATTCCAAATTGTGCGTCGGCAGCCAAAATGGAATGGAAGTGATAGAGGTGCAACCGAACAGATTTGTTGAGCGTGGCTGAGCAAATTCATGACAATTTCCCCATAATTGCAGACACCATTATTATAATTCTTATTTCATTATTTGTCTCCACAAATACAACAAATATAATTGCCAAAATAAAGGCGCACATTCACTCTAAAATCGCTTCGAGGAAGTCTCCGATATGATTATAGCAATCGTATACCCAGCCCCCTCGCAGACAGGTCTTCCGGCCATCAGCACGCACGAGCGCTGCGGCTAGCCCAACCTAGCCTAACCATAATAAGTGGCGGCTTCATCATGGTGTACAAAAATGCGGTGTTTCGCACTCAAATTCATCTTGTTATGCGGCAATAAAATGACAAGCATCATTGCTTTGATGGATCTATTTAACAATATTTACGGAAATATATTTACAGAACATTCAGAATTACCTCAGTTTTGAGCAAAATGTTACTTTTCCCCGAAGTAAACAAATCCAAAACTCAAGTCGTTGGCGAGCGTGCGGGAGGTTGAACATAGTCAATCAATTTCTGGGCATCGATATCATACACGTAGTCTACGCCGTTTGCAAATTAACAACAAAACTACAAAAGAGCGCTAAGTTCAGTTCATTTATTGTTTTTTTCTCTGTCGGCATTAGAATGCCGACAGAGAAAAAAACAATAAACATTGTCAAAGAGGCCACGAAAGTGATAGATTTGTCCATCTAAGGTAATCGTTCTTGTATTTGTTTGAAAAGCCATGCAAACATGTAAGTAAATTAAGAAATAGTCTAGAATAGGTGCGATCGTAATAATCTTGCATTTTCGTTACTTTTCAGAACTTGTAATACATAGGTAGTTGGCGCGGCAGCTAGCACGCGAGAGCATAACCTGTCTTGCCGCGCGGCCCCCCGAAACTCTGGCAGCTCGCAGACCTGCACACACTCGCTAGCTCCTTCCTAGTCGGCCCTCGTTAATTTAACCTTTGAGTTCTAAATCCGCCTCATACGTGGATCCTTATGGAAAACGGTGCAGGCTAATATATTACTTTCCTTAGATGTGTTGCTGCATCTTGCTAAAATTGATTCCTGAGGCAATTTCAGTTATTCCTCAATTTTCAAGCAAATACGAGTTTGTATTACTAGCAAGTCAAAGTGTTTGCATTGAACCACGTTGTAAACAATTCTCGCTCTTCCGTGTTATTGCCTGCAGGGGACGTCATGACTCATGAGCTCATCGCTCCGCTAAAATTACTTTTTTAGGAGTATGGAACGCCGACGCGAAAAAGAGCCAAAAATGTGTATGAAATTTTCCTTTTTTGCCCAACTTAAGGATAAAAAAAAAAAAAAGAATGTGGTATATCAATAAAGGCACATATTCAAAGCTATAAAGCTGAATCAAAGCCGGGATTGCGCCCCTCCTTTAAAGGGATAGTTGAGTTCTGGTAAGGAGAGTACAGTTTTAGTGAAACTGAATTTTAGTAACCAAAACCTGCATCATTACATTACAAACTAATAGTTATAACTAGAAAGGAACACAAAATTACAAATGACGTAGTAAAGATCATGTTATCATTAAAAAAGAGCCGTTAAAACGTAAGAGGGCGCTCTCTAAACACTCATCGGTTTCAACCATTTTGAATAAAATATTGTGCATGTGATGCTTTGTTGAAATAGTGATTAGATAGAGAAATAACCAACAACTATTTAAATACCTATTTTGTAACGTTTTTGAAAAGAGGAGGCATTTTTTTGAATTTGTAACGGCTGGTTCAAAATTCTCTAATAAACCAGGGGCCCCGGGTTTATTACAAATTGTTATATTTATGGATATTTCAGCCGTTTCTGAACCGATTTTGATCAAACAAAGATGATTTTATTGTTTAAATATTATGCTCTTTCAAATTTTACACTCAGTTTTTCATTACCTCACAAACCAATTAAGTAGTCTAGCGCCCTCTCTACCAAACTCAACTTTCCCTTTAACCTGTCTGTTGAGAGGATTGCGTGTCAATCAAACACCTTTGTGGATCGAGCCTAGAATGTCCCTTTTGCAACGGACGAAAGCATACATACTGCTGGAATTATTGTTACAGGTTATCCAATTACATTGGCAACTGTATATTTGATTGTGTCAGCACATGCCTTGTTATTCACTATTCATACTCAATAATGCTCTCTGTTGATAGCATTATGTGTCTATCCAATGTCCTTCGTGAAGAAGGAGTTGAATTTGTCCTTTTTAAATTGAGGACAATATGAGAGAAAGGGCCATTAAATGCTGCCGAAATGAGTCGGCACGTTCTCCCATTTCTTGGAATTTACTTTCCTGATAGTGTCAGCACATGGATTTATACCATCCATTCTAATTCACTCATGAATGCCTTCGGTTGATAGAATATTGTTTCTATCAATGTGTCCTTGGTGCACGTAATGATGATGCAGCAAGGCGTCATTTGGCAACATAGTCTGATTTGCCTGTTTATTATCTGATCATGATCATAGCTGGATGAATGATATTTTTATTCGCACATGCTCTCTGCTGTCGATGTATAGGATCATGTGTCCTTGGTGGACTGAGAGATGGTGCAGCAAGGTGTCAAATGTCCTTGCATTAGGCAACATAGCCTGATTTTGCCTTGATTTCAGTTTATTATCTGATGTCAGCACATAGATTGATAACATCATATCTTATTCACTCATGGTCTCTGTTGATAGAGCTATGTGTCTATCGACGTATTCTTGTGGAACGTGAGCGATGGTGCAGCAAGGTGTCACATTTCCCTTGCATTTGGCAACATAGTCTAATGTTGCTTCGAATTTGTTTATTCCTAGCCTAATCAGGCTACAAAGGACTCATGAGCAGGATGGGGATGTAAACGAAGAGGTTAGTACAGTAGAGTTGCTGTAAATTACTGCATGAGATTCGGCCATTAGACCTAGCCGTTTTCTTCACGATATGGGAGTCATCGATAATATGTCAGATGACAAGTAGGACTGCCTCTTCCGTTTTATAGACTGGTTTGAGTAACTTGTAAAGCCATTCTGGGTGCTGAACTGATCCTCGAACTATCCGTCTTTATTATTGATGGGCAATGTTCATGGCTTCATGCTGCCTCTCATCATTCATCCCCTCTTATCATCATCAATAGCAATTACGGTTTGTCTCAAAGCGTGATGACAGCAGTCTACACATTGTGTCTGCATGAGTGTGCTGCTATAAGGTTTCTGGATTTATTCCAGTTTATAGCCTTGCAGAGCCTGCAATGCCTGCCTCTTATATCATTATAAGTTCCCCACTACTTGATATCGTGAATTGAGATTCAGACACCGCTCAGCATATATTTCTCATAACATACATTGAATCATTGCTCACTCACGACACCATTGATGCGTGTACGTGAAGGCTATATATTTCAACCAGCCCGAGGTTGATCATTTTATGTGCAGTGGGTGTTTGTTCTAAAGTACGCCCTGTAAGCATGGTAAGCAATGCGAGGGCACCATAACTCCCAATGTGGTGATCGAAGTAAGCATAAGCCTGCATGAAGCGATCGATTCACCATCGGTAGTACATGACTGTAGACCAGCTGGGATAATGTTATGTGTATTTATTATTTGCCATCTAATTCGGCAAATTTCTAACCTCAGTGATTTGATGTCGAGTAAATATGGCCCTGCAATCTAAGCAGGCACTGTATTCCTTTGAGAAGGATTCATATATATGTGATTCAATTTCACAAATAACATAGGCCTAGCCTACTTATGTGAACCGACAATTACAACTGAAACAAGACCGCTTGTTCAGAATATCTTAGGTTCGGACAGCGGAGATTTGGCGTCCACAACGCCATGCTCGCTGTATCATTGGCCTAGCACGACATGCTAGTTTGTTAGTATCATATTGATGTAGAAATCAAGTTGGCATAACTTGCCTGAAACTGTATGCAGTTTCTCCCAACAGCTATAATACGGCCACGCCGTATCAAAATAGTATACACACAGAGTATTCACATGTACAATGGTAGGTTAGGCTGGCTCTGATTTAAACTCGTCGATTTCTGTAATTCTCGCTCGACATCTAAGAGCGCATGAATTTCCCTCAGAGCTCTAATGTGATGAGCCATGAATGGCCGGCTATCAACGAAACAACGTTTACGTTTACGTGTACATACACATGTGTGCACCGTACGATGATCATTATAGCTGCCGGAACTGATTTACCCGATTCTGGGTGCAGTATAGTAGAACAGTAGTTGTCTTGCACTGCCTTCGAGGCCACCGCTCCTCGGTTGGACCGCCGTTCAGCTGGCTAAGCTAGCCACTGCTGCGGGGTATCACTGAGTGAGATTCGCTGCCACTGCGTGGACAGCATTGGGGCTTACAGTGGCCGCCGCTCCGCGGTTGGCCCGCCCGTGCAGTCGGCTGTGCCAGCCACTGCGGGATGGTGAAGTTGAATCTGCGTTCGCTACACTGCGTGGTCAGCAAATTCCCATTTCCGAGGCCACGCCATCGGATGATTTTGCATCCAGTATACCGAAATCCATGATCTCGGATAGGATGAAATCATTTTGGAACGTTTTGATTTACTCTCTGAATATTATATCAGTAGAATTTCCACGAAATTCTGAGTTATTTTCTCCAGCGGTCGAGAGCACCTCCCGACTCTTCACACAGCGCCAAACGAATTGACACATGCGCGCAAGCGGGATCTCGAATATAGTCCAATCGAGATGTAGTCTCGATCGGAGACTTGCGTAATAAAATGGTATCTAAAAGTGAACCAGTATAATTTTTACTCAAACTCCGACAAATTTATATGAAAATAACTTAAAATATAATTCATATTAGATGGTAAATTAAAAGATTTCAAACAAGAATTAATTTCCTCTGGCGTATAACAATGCGTTTCAGGTGCATAATCTTCATCGTCTCCTGTAGGTGGACTCAATAATTGGTGTATACCATTTGGTTCAATTATCATTTATATTTTACATTTATTAAAATCTCCTTGGCAGGCATTTTGACCATGGGGATGTACATACTTAAAAGCAACACTTAAGATAAATAAAAGTAAAAACAAATGAGTAAATGAGTCTTTCAGTTCAGCATCAACATAATGTAGGTACTTTCAACAGCTGCATAGTGCATAAATTGCTCAATCCTTAGTCTTTAAACTTGGACCTATTCCAAGCAAGACCAGGACCAGAAATTTCAGTAGATGGTCCAAGCAAAATGTAAGATATACAATATGCAGATAGTTTCACATTATGCTTTCAGTTCAGCATAATAAAAGAGTTCTTTTCAGCAGCTGCATGATACATAATTTGTTCAATAATTGAGTCCATTAACTTGGACCTATTCCAAGCTAGTCCAGGACCAGAAGTTCAGAACCGTAGATAAGCTTTCCTTGATCGTACTGCAGAGGGAGAAAGCAAATAACAAAAAGAAATTAATGCTTGTTCAAAAATATAATCGTAGTTATTAACCCGTTCGTTACGGGAACCAGGAGGCATCCGGGGGGGGGGGGGGGGGGGGGGCATGTCAAGGGGTTAAGTATATAAATTGGCTTGGAAAGAGTTTAGGTTAGAACCACATTGATTTAAATTATTGAGGGGGCACGCGACAAGCACCCACTGGGGGGGGGGGGGGGGGGGTGGGGGGGGCACTCAAATTATTTTTTGACGGGGGTGTGCCGCACGGAACTCTGAAAGGGGGTCTTAAGAGCCGACTAAAAGCAAAAAATATAGGGTCTTTGGAGCTACAAAAACCCTGAAACAGGAGTTAAGGTGTCTAAGGAGCAGCCTAATACTACAAAATACTTAAGACTTGGAACTACCAAAGACCTACGGAAACCCTCAAAAAAGGCTCAAATGGTGATCCAAGGAGCTAACTAGATGAAGAATAATGGACTTGGCGCTACTCAACTACCTAGCCAAGTCATTCCGGGGGTCTATGGAGCGGCAATTTTTAAAAATCAGGTATCTTTAGAGCGGCAATCGGGGTGTGAAAACTGGGTTCTTTTAAGCGGCACATGTACATGAGTGCCCCCCCCCCCCCCCCCCCCCCCCCCGGTGTGGGCATATGTACAAAGTCTATGGGGGATTTCAGAATCTCATAGTGAACAGGTTAACCGATTCGAGACTGATTTATTTTGCTATATAACATGCATTCTCCATAGTCCCTAGCCCGAGTACTCTCAAGACCAGTCCTGAACGGGTTAAGTACAGTAACTTAAATACTAAATTAGAGAAATGTGACTGGGCCTACCGTGGTGACCTTTAGGGGATGGGGGGACACGGGGAGACCTGTCCCATAATTTGACAAAACAATACTAAAATAAAACATTAACAAAATACATAAGGCGGTTCCCCCTTAAAAAATAAAAAAAATAAAATAAAAATAATAATAATAATAATAACTAGATGGATCTTCGACTGCTCACAGTCGAAAATTATGCCTCCGCTATCACACTATTTTTAATATCCAGCCTAAATTGATATACACTGAATACATTTGTTTATATTTTTCATATATTTGAGTCCTGTGACCTTGACCATATGACCCCAACCTTTGATGGCTACATTGGCTCCCTAAGAAACATTCAGGAACAAAGTTTGATAGAAATCTGACATTTAGTTCTTGAGATTTTGCCATTACGAGCTTTTTTGCATGTATGAGTCCTGTGACCTTGGTCTTTGACCTCATGACCCCAAAATGTTACGCCTATGTTGACTCTTTATGATACATTCAGGTACCGAGTTTGATTGAAATCTGACATTCAGTTCTTATTCTTTTGCCATTACAAGCCATTTTCACATGTATATATATATATTGAGTCCAGTGACCTTGACCTTTGGCCTCATGGCCCAAAATCTATTCAGATCATTGCCACCCCAATATGTACACTCATACCAAGTTTGAAATTGATTTGGCAACCGGTTCTTGAGATATCGCGAGAACGAGGCATTTTTGCATATATATTGAGTCCTGTGACCTTGACCTTTGACCTCATGACCCCAAAATCTAATCAGTTCATTGGCACCCCAAGATACATACATGAACCAAGTTTGGTGAGAATCCGTCAATCCGTTCTAGAGATAACGCGATCACGAGCTATTTTTGCATATATAATGAGCCCTGTGACCTTTGACCTCTGACCTCATGACCCCAAAAATCTAATCAGTTCATTGGCACCCCAGGATACATACATGAACCAAGTTTGGTGAGAATCCGTCAATCGGTTCTTGAGATAACGCTATCACAAGCTATTTTTGCATATATAATGAGCCATGTGACCCTTGACCTTTGACCTCATGACCCCAAAATCTAATCAGTTCATTGGCACCCAGGATACATACATGAACCAATAGTATAAAGCCACCCTGACACGCAATGTGTCGTGGCAAGGCGTGCCATTTCGGTGCTACATCGCGGAGCGTTTGCGACCTCTTCGCGCACTGTACACGCATAGTTACGCAATGCGCGGCCAATAATAGGCCGCATTGGCACACTCTGGCACGCAATGGCACTACTTGTTCACCACATAGGTTAAAATATAGTTCGCGCATTGTTCAAGTCTACCGTACCGCATTGTCCCGCAGTGTCACGCACGCCACGCATAGTTCCCGCATGCGTGAAGTCGTCGGGGCAATTTTTGGTCACGCTTTGTCCCGCTTGGTGGCACGCTATAATGCATAGCCTGTCGTTTCACACCTAAAACCACCCTGACACTACACACCATGCCACGCATTGTTCACGAGCTGTTCACGTTGTGTTCGCGCAAGTTTGCACCGCATTCACGCATTTACGCAGTGTTCGAACGCGCCGAGTTCGCGAAGTGTTCACGCATGGTTCACGCAAGTGCACGCACATGTTACAAAAATTGATGCGTGCCAAATTTGTGAACATTTCAAAATTCTCTCTACGACATGGCACGCATCCCCGCACACTTCACACACTCCCTACGCTCGTTCACAAAGACTTTACTCATTGCACGACGCATTGCGTGGCATTGCGTGGCATTGCGGGAACAAAATTCGTGCAAGTGTCAGGGTAGCTTTACTTTGCAGTTTCATCAACTTTATTATAGCTTTATTGTAGTTTGGCAAGATTGGTAGAGCGCGCGCTTTCCGATCTCGAGATCCCGAGGTCGAACCTGGCCACTCCGTTTGCCCTTC